>VZQC01012068.1:1955257-2012535 GCA_009823505.1 Rhizomys pruinosus
ACCGCTCTTACAGAGGACCCGGGTTCGATCCCCAGCACCCACATGGCGGCTGAGAACCGTCTGAAACTCCAATTCCAGGAGAACTCCAGTTCCAGGGGAATCCGACACCCTCTTCTGACCTCCGCGGTATTGCACGACACGGGTGCACAAACTTGCATGCAGACAGTACATTCATACACATACGGAAATAAATAAAATAAAATAAAATTTAAAAAAAAAAAAGATTATCTAGCCCATGTGTTGTAATACATGCCTATAATCCCAGCACTTGAGGTGAGAAATAGGAAGGTCACAACTTAAAGGCTAGCCTGGGATACATATTATGTGGCCCGCTAGTATTGGGTTATATAATGAGATTCTCATTCAGTAAACCTCTGGATGTTTATATTTGTGTGTGTGTGTGTGTGTGTGTGTGTGTGTGTGTGTGTGCATGTGTTTCCACTACGCAAGCTTGGACCAGATGTTTCCAGGTTCCTGGCCTCTCATTTAAGGAAATGATAATAACATCTCAAACAATTTTTCAAAAGAAGCAAGATAACTTTATTTGGAATGAAATGATAGTATAGGTGTCCTCGATAGCTTTAGTGTCAACTTAATACACCTGGATTGAGGGAGCATCAATTGGGCAATTACCTCCATTGGACGTGCCTGTGGCCATGTCTGTGGAGTATTTTTTGGTTGCAGGTTCATGTGGTAGGACCCAGTACATTGTGGGGAGTGCCACTCCTGAGCAGAAGGTCCTGAATTGTAAAAGAAAGAAGGCTGAGCATGGGCCGGGGAACAAGCCAATAACCAGCCATCCTCCATGGCCTGTGCTTCAGCTCCTGCCTCCAGATTCCTGCCCTGAGTTCCCATCTCAGGCTCCCGAAGTGAAGAACTGTGACCTGGGAGATGTAAGAAGAATCAACCCTTTTCTCCCCAAGTTGGTATTGGTCAGAGTGCTTTGTCACTCTGACCAATGGAAGACAAACTAGAACAGGTTACAGAAGGATAAACTGTCATGGTTGACAAGAGGCTGCAATTATGAGAGCACTCAGGACCCCAGGATACCACCTGAGGTCCCATTTTACATTGTCTATAGGAAGGAGGGCCTGGCTACCTAGGGTCACAGTTTGGGTGGTTCTCTATTTTGATTGATAGATTTTGTCATAGATTCACTTTTCTTACTGCACATGTGCCTCTCCACAGTGCATTCAATTTTAATCATATGTAATGCATACCAAATTATGCATAGGCATAAATGATAAATCAGGGATTCTTCCTATAAGTTTTATAGAAGTTACTAGAACTTTCAGTTACCAGGCACATACCCTAAACAAATTTAAGCCAGGTCAGCCTTACTCAAATATGTGGGGAATACATTTAAATAGAAGCTATCTAAATTTGATTGTAGTAGAATTAAGGAGACTTACACTGTTTTCAGAGATGGAACTAATGGGACATATGTAGCCCAATGAACGTAGGGATTCCAGAGAGTTCTAAGGTATAATGTTTGGAGAGGGATGTGTGTGCAAATTATGTGAAGGTGAAGGAACCAGTTGGCCAAGTGCATTCTTATAAGAATGGTGTATGCATAACCAAACCCAAAGAGAGTCCCAGAGTAGCCTCTTCATATATNTTATAACTGAAGGTTAAATACTGTCTATTATCTATTCTGTTTACTATATACAATATCATGTTACAGGAAATCTTTCTACAAAAAAGCATGATTTCATATTTATGCATATATTTATATAAGTGTATATATATATATATATACATATATAGCACTTGGGAGGCAGAAGCAGGGGGATATCCATGGGATTGAAGCCATCAAGTTCCAGGCCAGCTGGGGCTACAGGGAGGTGCTGTCTCAGAAAAGAACAACAGAAAATCTATGATAAAAGGATATATTATAATGCAAGCCTAGATGGGAGATAAAGAAATAAATATGACTAACAACAGTAAGGAAAGAAAGTTGAAAAATTAGAGCTAGGGTTGCTTCAATGATCTCTAGAGAAATATTTTGTTCCTGAGGTCCTATGTTCTAACAAGTTCTCTTTTAGCCCCCCAAATATACCTCTAACTTCCTTTATATAAACATAAGATGAAACATTTATAGACATAACAATTTATACCAAGCTCTCTTGAAAAATTCAGAACTACATAAACTCAGTTATACTGGTACTAAAGCTGGGTCTATTGCATTAAAACTTATGGGGGACTGGGATATGGCTCAGGTGTTAAGTGTGTACAGCTCTTACAGAGGGCCCAAGTTCAATTCTCAGTATCCACATCAGATAGCTCTAGGTTGCCTGTAACTCCACCTCCTGGGAGATCTGATCTACTGGCACCTGCATTCATTTGCAGACACAAACATATACATAATTTTAAAGATAAATAAAAATACATTATTATAAAAGAAACTGATAAGCTGGAAAATGGTCTTTAACCCTCATTCTAGTTTTTGTCAATTTGACATTAACTAGAATCATCTAGGAAGAGAGAACTTCAACTGCAGAATTGCTTTCACAGAATTGACCTGTGCCAGGTTTGTGGGGTATTTCTTTGATTGATAATTGACGTAGGAGGGCCCAGCCAACTGTAGACAATGCCATCTCCAATCAGGTGTGTCTGGTCAGGACAGGAGAAGCAAGCCACTAAGCAGCATTCCTCCTGGTCCTCGACTGTATTTCTTGCCTTGAGTTCCTGCTTGGGCTTCTCTAGATGATGAACTGTAACCTGTAAGTCAATTAAATACCTCCCAAGTTGCTTTGGGTTATGGTGTTTATAACAGCAATGGAAAGTACACTAGAACATTGTCTGTGTTCAGTATTTTTATATCTGCAAATGAAATTAGTAAGAGAGTAGTAAGAGAAAGACAGATTTGTATCCACATATGCAGACAGGAGTTCACAGAAAAGTGTGATTCAAGGCAGAATGGTTAGAATTTAGAGATTAATGTCATCTTCACAAGGAAAGGGGAGGAGTGAACAAATCTTATGGGAATACAAATGACTTAAGAAAGACAAATGGTTCCTTTGGGAAATGGATGAGAGATGTTAGTTTGTGACAAGACTGTTCAGGTGATTTCCTGTCCCAATGCTGACTTCTCTTTGGGGATAGGAGTCAATCTTCCTCAGCTATTAAACTCCTGGGGAAGGAGTTACGACAGTTGAGTTATTTGGAGATTCTCTGCTTATAGGCGCATAAGGGAAATCTAGGGATGGGGAAGCAAAGCTCTTCACAGTACTACACTTGAAAACCCTTTTTTGAAAACCTCACTTTGGGAGTAGTTGCAGAGATAGCTCAGTCAGTGAAATTTTTTGCTTTACACATGTGAGGACCTGAGCCAGGCCACCAGCTATCATGGAAAAAGCTGAGCATAGGGATGTGTGTTTATAATCCCAGAGTAGGGGAAGTAGAAACAGGCCAGATGCTTGCTGGCCAACAAGTCTAGCGAATTCAGTGAATTCCAGATTTAGTGACACAACTTCACTCAAAATATAAAGTGGAGAATGGTTGAGGGAAATACCCAGTGCTGACTTCTGAGTTCCCTTCACATCTCAACTGGGCCATGCACAACTGCTTGTGCTGTTTTCCTAGCTTTTCAGGAAAGTGAGGTAGGAGGCTTCTTTGAGCATTGGTATCTTAGGCCATACAGATAGTATCATGAGATACTCCCTCTTAAAATCATCAACCAAAGTGAGTTGGATAAGCAACTCAAAATACAGAGATAGTGCTGAGGTTCAAGATAAACTGAGAAAAAAATTCTCAGGGTTTTCCAAAGTGAAACTTGAAGTCAGGAAACATCATTGTGTCTATCTGGAACAGAGAATACCCAGCAAGCAGAGGGTATGGAATGTGTACTAATTTGGAAACCGATAGCTAGCCACTGAAATAGTTAGCTTCCCTACGAAAGCCATGCTGTCTGTGTTTGGGATGCAGGTAAAAAGCAGAGCTCCTCATTCTCAACATTAAGCAGCTTGGGGAATTTCCCACAAGTTTCAGAAAGCTTGACTCAGGCTAAACCAAGATTTGCAGCTTTAACACCGAATAGAATGAGGAGTATCCATTTTATGAAGCAGAATTTATTTTATTAGTTATTGCAAGTTTAAACATGAAGATTAGGAGAAAAGGATACTCAAGAGAATCAGATGAAGCCAAGTAGGTACTGAGTACCGGATCCTCAAGAGAGCAGACCAGCTCACTGTTTATTGCAAAAGACCAACATGGGATTTTGGTGGCCTGTGCCATCACAATTTATCATTGGAAGGTACTTATGGGCAGTGGATAGGGTTATTAACCCATAAACCTTTCAGAGATGCAGGAAGGTATAGTATCTTTACTATAAAATGTTTTGAGATTTTCAGGCAATTCTGGGAAAAAGAATGAAGCTCTAACCAAGATCATGTACATTCAGGGATTAAGCCAGCTTCCAGCTTGTTGTTTATTAACTCTCTATCAAGAGGCTTCACAGTAAATGTGCTGGAGTTCTTGGTTTCCAGAGAGGCTTTAATCCGACACCTGGATGACAGCTTCCTTTGCCTCACGTCTCCACGATTTTCCTTTTCCTCCCTGCCAGTGCCACTGAAGACTGCAGATACAAATCAAAGTGGCTGGAGAACTGGCTCAATGGTTCAGACTGAGTATTGCTCTTCCAAAGGACCAGAGTTCAGTGCCTAGTTCCTACATTAGGTGACTCACAACTGCCTGTTATGTCACCTTTAGGGGATCCAGTGTCTCTGGCCTCTGCCAGCACCTGCAATCACATGTACACATAACTCTCACACAGACACACACACATATACATGGTTAAAAATAAGGTAAATTATTTATAAAGAATCAAAGAACTCAAAGACATGTACAAAGTAGCACACACACACACACACACACACACACACACATATATATATATATGTATATATATGTATATATATATATACATATATATGTATATATATGTATATATATGTATATATAATATGTGTGTATATATGTATATATATGTATATATATACATATGTATATATACATATATATATGCATATATATATGTGAAAGAGAGGAAATTAGTCACATATTTTAAAAGACAATAAGAAATACAGTAAATAATATAATAATTATTAAATAAAATAGCACAAGGTTTCAAGATAATGCTCAAAATTCTTAAAAGATGGGGCTGGAGAGATGGCCTAGCGGTTAAGAGCGCCGACCGCTCTTACAGAGGACCCGGGTTCGATCCCCAGCACCCACATGGCGGCCGAGAGCTGTCTGAAACTCCAATTCCAGGAGAACTCCAGTTCCAGGGGAATCCGAGACCCTCTTCTGACCTCCGCGGCATTGCACAACACGGTGCACAAACCTGTATGCAGACAGTACATTGATACACATACCGAAATAAATAAAATTAAAAAAAAAATTAAAAAAAATTCTTAAAAGCTGTATTACATGGGTGCTAGTTGGATTGAATCTTGCTGAGTGTAAACAACTGACAGTATTTACTGTCAGTGTTTATGTTTAAATTGTAATGTTTTAAAAGTTAATATTACAATTTTTAACTTTTGTTACATACTGCACAAGTAACATACTAATTCTAAAAAAATCCAAATATTTGACTGCATAAACTCATCCATCCTAGAAATTTACTAAAAAGATAAGATTAAAAAATTAGATTGAATTTTAACCACATGAATATTCCCCCTAGTAATGCAATTCAGATTATAAAGCACATATTGCATGTCCGATTTTAAATGAAGAGTTTTAAAAATCTGACAATTTGTGAAACTGTACATTATTAATAATAATCAGAACATACTTATTTTAAAAATGTATATAATCATGTTTAAGTCTATTTAGTAGTGATATCTGGCTTGATAACACAATCATCAAAGCAATCCGGGAAAGAATGTGTAACATGCACTGAAAACCTTTCATGTTTCTATGAGAAGAGGTAGAAATTATGAGCTACAGCTGATTTGAGAGAAGATCAGCTTCTCCACATGAGTCAGTACTTTGTAAACAACAATTACTAACTGGAGAAAATGAAAGGGCTCAGCCAGGTGTTGCTCTACGTCAGTAATTTACTCTGCTATTTGATCGATAATGAGAACAAAATCACTCTGTCATGAATGTTTCAAAGCAGCTATGGTAGCACCTGGCTATTTGAGCTACCCAAAGACTTTAGGCAGAAGGAGATTCAAGTTCATTCCTCATGGCTTGAGCTGGAAACAATGCCAATGCATTTGTTACTGCCTTCCTTTATCTCTTAAATGAAAGAACAAAAGCAATTATGCAGCTTCATTTCTGGTAAATTGACAGGAATGCTTGTACTTCCCTAAGTCGGTGTTACTGTGAGGGCCTCCGGGAGCAGCAGCAGGAACATCCTCTCTATTTGCCCAAGAGCATAGAGACAAAAACACCAAAAATGCTGGATTTTAACATTTTACAGATAGATTTTATAGAATGGGAGAAAACTTTTAGATCCTATACTACTTATAGACTATGGCAGAACTCTGCCTATTATTTTATTGATCCTAGGTGTTAAAGTGTAGACAGAGAAAAGTGAGATCAGTTCATGAAGTAGAGGAGAATGGGGTTAGGGGAATATGTCTAGAATTGGAGACAAGCTAATTGATATGAGGGCGCATTTTTTTAAGTTTTTAATTTTTAATTGGCATACAAGATAACATGGTTCATCATGAAACACTCTACATATCCTCTTTGTGTCTTGCTCACATTATCTCACTACTCTTACCCAGAACCTTCTAATCCTCTCACTCCATTTGGACATAGTAAGGCAATAATCAACTGACTCAGAATTACATTTGCATACATCTACAATGAAACCTCTACACATAAACCCAAAGCATCAAAGAACAAGAACCCAAGGAAGGCATTAATTACCTCTTAACTCTCCTTAAGAAACCTCCTCCATGAAACAGGGGACGAGGAACTCAAACGGGCCTGAATGACCAAAGCGTAACGATTAGGATATGTGGTTCCTGTCTATGACAGGCTGCCCATATTCAGCTTCACTGACCCAGGACTCAGGCAACAATGCAGAAGAGAAGGCAGAAAGATTTTAGGACCCAACAAGCTGAACCAAGACTGAATGGAAATGAATTCTACATGTTCCTGGGACTCTGTTCCTAAGAACCTACAGTATTGGTATCAGCTTGCACAAGACCCACCAAGCTCAGCTGGCAAAAACCAAGCACAAAACTGCAGAAATGGTTAGTAGAACCCAACCTTGGCTGAGGAAATATTGGCAGCAGTTAGTGGTCAGATAAGGAAGACCTGGCGTTCTTTAGAAGAGACTCCAGATTGGCTGACTAGACTTCAGGGGAGGAGCTGGCACTGAGGAGTGAGCAGGGAGAGTAATTTGGTACAAAAGACCCTAGCACAAATGACAGGAGTGTGCCAAGGGAGAAGCAATATAATGGCGATTAAGACCGACTGAAAAATTATGTAACACACAAATAATTCAATAAATATTACATTTGCTTTTGCTTTTTAAACCATTTTTTTCCAAATTAAAATGTTTAAGGCTGAATGGATGAAAAAATAGGAACTAACTCAAATGGATTTTCATCATATACGATTGAATTAGAATGTGGCACATTTCATATTTTGATGCATCTTACTAGTTTCCTTTCAATTGCTATGACAAAACACTCTGACCAATTCCAACTTGGGGAGGAAAGGGTTTATTTGGCTCACATCTTCTGGGTCACAATTCATCACTGAGGGAGCCCACCATAGGAACTCAGGGCAGGAACCTGGAGGCAGGAGCCCATAGAGCACTGATGCTTACTGGGTTGCCACCCCTGACCCCTGCCCAGCCTGCTTTCTTATACTGTATACAACAACCTGCCCAGGGGTGGCACCACCCATAGTGGGCTGGGCCCTCACACACTGCTCAACAATCAAGACAATACTCCACAGACCTGGCCACAGGCCAGTCCAAAGGAGCCACTTCCCCAATTGAGGCTCCTTCAACTCAGGTGTATCAAGTTGACACTACAGCTATCCAGCACAATGCTGTTGAAATCTCAGCATTTGAAAGAGCCTTTATTTTCTAGTTTTACCATTATTTTTACTATTTTCTGATATTAATTCTACTTCCATAAAGTAGTGATGGCATGTATTAAATATATGTCAATAGACAGTGTTCATATGGTACCCCAGGGTACTTATAGTACATAATTTCAGAGGCAGACAATTGTTAAATCTGGAAACAGGGTCTGTTTGAATATTTTGAATAAAATAAATATTTAAGACAAGGTTACTGAATGTGTTTGCATAACAGCAGGTCCCGCGGGAATTCCAAGGCTTTAAATATACCCCCTTTGCTTGTGTGGAGTACACAACTGATTAACATAGAGGCTTGTCTAGCTGTTCTTATATTCTATGTTGCTATAAGTGAGTTGTTTCCAGTATGATTTTCTTATTTCCTCATCTCTACATAAGAATAACTATACCCACAACATTGGGGTGCACAGTATGTCATTTACCAATTAAGAAGTTGAAAAGAAAAAGCCAATACATCTTTGTGTATTCTGTGAAGGAGGAAATGCAGTGTCTCAGATGATGGCAGTCAATTGGTAGATGTCAGGAAGAACATGAGTAAATGCTTTAGGAGCTCAGACATCAAAATCAATTCCATCTGAAGTGATCAAAGTAGTCTAAACCATTCTGGCCTTCTATCTTAAGGGGGAAAATGGTAATTGCTGCTATTTTATTTCATAGTATGAATGGAAATCTTTTAAATGTGAACTTTTCTAAAAGGCCCATGGGTTGTTTCCTAGCACCAAAAGATGACTCCGATTTTCTTGTCTGTTTGTGCACCTCAGGGGGTCCAGCAAGAAAGGTGTTTTTTTTTTTTTCTATCTTGTGACAGCCAATCTATAACACAAGTCTAATTTTCTTAAAGCTTCTTGGTCACAGTCCTTCATTAGCTTTCACTGAATTTTTTATTATTATATGCACTGAGGAATCTCAGCACAGGGCAAGACTGAAGACTGATGACTCTCACATAAGCCAAAAGCATTACTTTATGGTTATAGTTTACAAATACATTTGGTTTTAGATTTAAACTTTTGACTATATTAATGTTTTGAATTATGTTTTAGAAGTATTCAGAATTAATTATAATCTAAGACTGGGTTAAGTTAAACTCTTTGTAATAAAATCAAATTGCTTTTAAAATACCTTCAAATTTCTTAATGTAATTTAAGAATCAGTATCTACTAGACAGGAGACTATTTTCTCTTTTGCTTTGGTTTTTGTTGTAGCTTATTTACTGAAATGTAGCTGTCATTATGAGGAGCTTGGTGTTAAATCATCACACATATATGAATACAATCACATATCCTATTTGGAAGTATTTGCTATTTTTTTTAAATGTCACATTTTTTGTAACTTGCTTTTCGTGTCATGCTTATTTTCCCATGTTCATAGAGTTCTCCTAAAAATGTGTAGATTTATTTTACATAGCTAAAGTTAAGGAAATTTCTTTTAAAGACAAGGTTAAAAATTGCAACAAAAATATTTCTATGTATAATCTTATCCATTCATCACACTGCAGTATTTTAAAAATTATTATTTCTGCAAAATTATTTAGCTGTCTTTCACTCCACAACTCTAGCTGAGGCAATTTCTAAATATGTTAGTAGAATTTTTCCCCATCTTGATAACATTTAAAATAGTTCATTACTGGAGTGGAGAAATGGCTCAGCAGTTAAGAGCATGGCGGTTCTTGTAGGAGATCCAGGTTCAAATCCTGGCATCCACAGGAATAGACTATCACCAGTAACACCAGTTCCAGGGTATCTGATGCCCTCTTCTGTCCTCTATAGGTAATGCACAACACAGGTGCAGGCATTGCTTGACATCGGTGCACTTCCACACATGCAGGCATAACACTCATACAAATAAAATAAAAATAAATTATATTTTCTGTATTTAGAACATGACACAAAATTCTGTTGAAGAATCAGTTGAGATCCAGAAGTAATAAAATATCTTCAAATATACTTAAGATATTCACAAATTTCAAATCCATTATAATTTATTTATAATACAGATAATAGTACTCTCACTAAGAATAATGAATAGAAATCAGTGGTACTTATTTTACTATAAGATGTTATAGGTAAGGATTGTTTAAAGATTGAAAGGTTCAATTCTTGACTTTTCTCTGTGGACTTGCCAATTTTCTCATCTTTGGAGAATTATCTATGTTAAATTCCTAGAAAGTACCAGGGAAACCTTTTTTGCTGTTGTTGAAATTTGCCAAGTAATAATAAGGTCAGCAGAATCTCTGACTGGTCTAATTTGAAGATATTTTTATCTCTTATATTTCAAAGAAAGTTCATTTTATAGCATCTGTCACATAAACAGTTTCTCAAATGCCTCTGGAACTAATAGTTGGTAGAGTGTGTGCTGTAAATTACTGAACAGAGCAATGTGAGAACAAGCTTTAGACCATATTAAATCAGTCAGTCCTAGAGCCAATAAAAGAGAAATTAAAAAGGTGCAGAGTACAGAGAAGAACTTTAAAGATAACTCCTGACTTACAGAAATAAGTGCTGCTAGTGCTGCCACTATGATTAATCATTAATAGAGTGAATTTTCACCCTGGCCTCTGCACACAGAGTTCTCTGTGCAAATATCTCCACACATTTCTTGCCGGTTCCAAACTACCACCCAGAGTCACCATACCACTGCAGCAAGACACAGTAGGAAGGATGGGCAAGATTCCATGGTAATTGATGCTCATATATCCATTGGAAAAATTCCAGAAACTCAAAAATGAAGGCTTTTCCAAAAAATCCTAATAATAGTAACTCTGAAAACTTGGAAAAAATAAGCCTATATCCTCTAAAATTTAGATGATATATTATGAAGAAATTATTTCTGATAAAAGAGACAGAAGAAACATGATCAGTGTTGGACTGAATAATACAAATCTGCATGAGGTATCAAAAATATTTTTAAAGAAACAGACTGAGTACACTTTAGAGAATGACAGATAAACAAATGAGAATGTTTTGTTGTTGTTTTCTTTTCTTATGAGATAGAATCTTCCTGCAGCACCAAGTGCTCTGGAACTTTGGGTATAGGGCAGACTGCCCTTGGTCTCACAAAGATCTCCCTGACTCTGCCTCCCCAGTGCTGCAATTAAGGTTGTATACCTCCATGCTCAGGACAAATGAGAAGTTATTAAAGACATATTTACATAACTGTTTTCAAAGACTATTCTTTGAAACTTATCTACTTTTCATAATGGAATTATAAACGTACACAAAATTAAGATCTTTGAAGTTTTTTATTGGTAAGACTGTAAAATTTATTGTATTATATCATGTTGTGTTGGCTTTCACAATGCTATTTTACTATGAATATAAATTAACAAAAAGAGTCTTAAAACAACACATATACATAGATTTACAGTTCTAGATATTAGAAATACAAAATATTCTTACAGGGCAAACCTAGATGTCAGGGGTCTAGGCCCTTCTGAAGGCTTGGGGAAGAATTCATCGCTTTACTGTTCTACCCTGAACCGAAATCTTCTGCTTGTCTCTTACAAGGTCCTATGGATTATCAGGCATATGTGTAGTATCCAAGCCCCTTCTCAAAATCCTGATCTTAATGTAAACATTAAAGCCCCATTTTGTAGAGCAGTCACAGGCCCTTGGGACTGTGATGTGTTGTTTGGGAGCCATTATTCTGTGTAGCATATCCACCATTTGGTTCAGCTTCCTACAATGATATTATTGGATATAAAAAGTACAAATAAACTAGGAAGAACATAAAATAAAGTGCCAGCTCACCTGCATGTATGTCTCATGTGTATATTTCAAATACACAACCAGATTTCAACCATATGGGGAAAGGATATAACTATATATAATCATTAAAATATGATTACAAAGAAAAATACATAAAAAAGCACACAAGGCAAATAATGTTGGGATACATTATCTCTAAAGTACAAAGCATTGAATAAATATTTCTACAACAGGATGGTCCCTCAGATTTATAATATGTAAAGATAGATAATATAGATATAAATATATGTATACATTTACATGATGAATCTGTATCACAACCACAAAATTCAGTTAAAATGATGGTATTGATCACAGGGTCTCTTTCCCAAACACAAACATGATGAAAAATCAGCACATGTTTGTGCTTTGCAGCAATGCTCATTTGTTTGCTAGCTGTGAGAAAGAATCACATAGTTTCAAAATTATGTTCTAATTTCCACATCTTGGTGTATACTATGTACTTAATACAGTATATTATATTATTGACAATTCATATGTGGATGATTGTGGTTTTATAAATTGTTCTTGTAAGTTCTTTAAGTCTTTCTGGAAAGTGGTAAAAGGAAGAAAAGGATAAAGAAAATATAAATCAAAAAGGACACAAAATGAAGGAGACAGGAAGGAAGGAGAGAGGGGCCTAGACACAAGAAAGGAAGATTGAGAGAAAACAGGAACCTATGTCAGAGAAGGTGATGAGTTCATTCTAGGTCAGAGCTAGTGCCTTGGTGAAGTCTCAGGAAATACAGACTTGGTGTGAGATATTTTACAATTAGATATTTACTGAAAGAAATATAAAGTCCAGTAAAGTGGTACATTTTAAAATATAATTGCTATAGCAGAAGGTATAAAATAATATATACAGGATTTTTTTTCAAAAAGGTAATTTAAAAAATTATTTTAATTGGATTTTTATGAGTTTCATACAATATAGTTTGATGGTATTTAGGTCCACCACTCTATCCATACCTCCTCTTACTGACCCCTGGCCAATTTAATGTATAGATAGGTATACTGTGTGTATAAATATATATGGCCTATAGAGTCTGATTTGTATCCCTAAATGTCCTTCACTGTGAGCCCATCCACTGGGCCAAGCAAGAGTCCCATCCCCTGTAAGACACTCTGCTACTGCTTTCCAAATCCCAGGGATCTTTGGAGAAGAGGAAGTGAAGGGTGTAAGAGCCAGAAGGGGGGGGGCGACCACCAGGAAACAAAGTCTTTCAGACAACTGGTCACTCATGACTTCACAGCAAAGGTTACAGCATGCACAAGTCCCATCCAAGTGCAAACCAAACAAAAGTCTAGTATATACATGGGGAAGAAGGTAAGAAACCACAATTCAAACTAAGGGAACTCTGGATTTATTTATTTTTATTCTCTGTATGACTGTTTTCCTTACATGTATGTCTCTGCAAAAAGGCTATGCAGTACCCCAGAGGTCAATAAAGGGAGTTAGATCCCCTGGAATTGAAGTTATTTAAGGTTATCAGCTTCCATGTGGATGTTGGAAACCAAACCCAGGCCCTCTGCCCCATTGCTGAGTCATGTCTGGAGCCTCCATGGAAAGAAAAATTAAATGGCAGATCAGATTTATGTAATATTCGATTGTTTTTAACTCATGATGTCACAAATATGGGTAGGCATTTGCCGTCCTTTTCCACCTTTTTCTCAGTCATATACTACACACAGGAGCCCACAGTAAAGAGACATTTAAAGAGAGTTTGAACTTTGAAAGTGTTTAAAATTTTAAGGATGGCGAGACTTTTAAAGTTGTACTGAATTTTTGTTATAATATTAATATTAACATGTGATCTTGGAAATAAGAAACGGAAAGGTTGTGGTTTAATACTGATCTGTTTGTGTGTCAAGTTGACAGGGGGTCAATTGTACTAGTTAGTAGTAATTGTGAGCTTGACAAATCTGGGTAGCGCGAACCTCAATGGAGGAATTTGCTCCATTGATTTGGCCTGTGGCCATGTCTGTGGAGCATTTTCTTGATTTTTGAGTGCTTCGGGAGGGCCCAGCCCACTGTGAGTGATGTCACCCCTGTGCAAGTAGTCCTACATTGTATAAAAAACCAGGATGATCACAGGCCTGAGGAACAAGCCAGAAAATAGCACTTCTCCATGATCTGTGCTCCAGGTTCCTGCCCTGAGTTCCTGCTTTGGCTTCCCTCTGTGATGAACTGTGAACTGGGAGTTGTAAGATAAAATAAATGCTTTCTTCTCCAAGTTGGTTTTGGTCAGCATTTTTACCACAACAATTAAAACCAAACACACACACATACACACACACACACACACACACACACACACACACACAGAGGCATCCATTAACAGTATTATAAGCAGTATGCTCACTAGATGACTTGAATTTTAAAACATCCTATATAGTTTTAGAAAAACATACTATCTCATAACACATATCATAAATCTTAATGAAATTGTCCATGCAACTCATAGTTGTAATTATCCACAGTATGATTTTGAACAGCAGCATAAAAAAAAATAGCCACCAAAGGTAATAAGGTGATTTGTGACATCTTTTTACTTAAAGTTTGAACATGGATTTTTTTCAAATTCTTGTCATTTAGATTTAATATTGAAATTTACCTTCAAATATCTGTACCACAAAGTTCTTCTAAACATCATTTTACACTTTACAATGAGAGTATTTTGTGTCCCATAAATTAATGAGATCTATATAAGACAATGTACATGGTATTTATTAAATATTTTACAAAAAGTGATTCACTTTTTGGTAGAAGCAAAATATATGACCTAAACATTAAGTCTTTCCTTACCTATCTCCACATAAGTTTAAGCAAATAATGCATGTGTCCTTAACAAATTCTGCTACATGATTTTCTTCAAATTTTGTTACACAGTACTTGATAAACTACTTGATATTCAGTAAATGTAGTAACCCAAAAGTTTTGTATTAAAACCAATTTCAAGAACATGGTAATCCACTTAACAATCATTTTTTGAAGGTCAAACCTAACATTTTGAAGTGTTAAAAAAAGGGTGCATATCAAAAATACAATTCTATGTAAAGCTATCCTGAATACATAATTCTTACTCAGGAAGCAAGTCTTGAGTCTTCAAACTGTTGTGATGGCCTCTGGTCTGACAGGTTCCAGGAGATATTATTTCTCTACCTTCTTTTCCATCTCTTATGTTTTTAAAATCAGAACTAAATCTGGTGTTTTCCTTTTGTATCCTAAAAACATTTTCCTAATATAATGAAACAAATGTATAAGCTATATTTTTGCTGTGTTATCATGAGTACAATTAATACATTAATATATTTTGGGAGACATAGATGTTGCATAAACCTGGGTCATTAAATGTTTGTTAAATATATTCAAAACAAATGTTTGAAGCTTCATATATAGAAGCCTTGTTTTACAATGAAATTTTGTGAGTGTTTGGCTTTTGAGTAAAGAGAAAGTACAACATTTAAGTGTAAAAAGCTGTAAATGGTTTCTGACACCCTCTGTTTCAATTCATTAACTGTTTATAATGGGTGACTAGGGTATATGGATACGGCTATTTTCAAAAGCAATATGCTAATGGATAACATGGTTCAGAAAGTTCAAATTAAATGAAGCAATTTTTCTCAATAAAATCATTTAACAAGCCAGGCCTTGTGGAATGCACCTGTAGTCCCAGTTGCTCAGGAGGCTAGGGGGAAGGATCACTTAAGGACACACATTCACAGCCAGCGAGGACAAAATATTGAAAACCCATGTGAAAGGGAAAGTTTAACCACAACACAACAATAGCATAAATAAGAGAACTTTAAGAGTATTGTATTAGAAACTTTCATATGAAAATTAGAAAATTTAATATCAACACAATTGAGTATTGTACAAATTACTTCAGAATATAAAACATAGATCATAGTAAATATTTTTAAATAATTAGATTTTTTTCAAATTTGTAAAATAAGAATATTTGCATACCAAAAATGTTGGGACAAATAAAAAGAATTTAGTTCTCAGACTCTAAAGTCCATTTTGTTTATTAAGTATTTTATTCATATATGTATGAATTTTTGTATGTGTGTTAGTGAGAAGTACATGTGTGTGTGCCGTTGTGCATACATGTGTGTGCACAACTGTGGAAGTCAGAGCATAGCCTTGGGTGACATAACAGGATGGCCACCCATCTCCTTTGAAGCAGAATGTCTTAGGGGACCAGACCTCACTAATTGCGCTAAACAGCTACCAGCCTCAGGGATCTTTGTGTCTCCTCTGCCTCTCTAGCACAATAGTCACAACCGTGCACCATCATACCTGGAGTTTTTCCCCTGTGTCATTCTTGAACTCAAACTCAGTTCACCTTGCTTGTAAGGCAAGGGCTTTACCAACTCAGCCATCCACAAACTCTAAAGTCCATTTTAAAGAAAATATTTATGTAATTAGAAAATATACTTTTACTTTTTGCTTTATAGAAATTTACTATGAGACTAAAAATTTTCGATAACGTACAATTAATTTATGACTGAAAAATAAGAACTGCAAAATTTTATATCTTACTCAGTAACCATTGTATTATGTTGTCATAATTGGAAATTTATAAGTTCTACAAGTATATGGTTGACCTTGTGTGCTAACTAATTATGAACAAAATGAAACACACTATGCCAGGTGTGGTGGTGCATGCCTTTAATCCCAGCACTCAGGAGGCAGAGGCAGATGGATCTCTGTGAGTTCAAGGCCAACCTGGTCTACATATTGAGCTCCAGGCCAGCTGGGACTAAAGGGACACTCTGTCTCAAAAAAAAATGATGGCCTAGCGGTTAAGAACGCCGACCGCTCTTGCAGAGGACCCGGGTTCGATCCCCAGCACCCACATGGCGGCCGAGAGCCGTCTGAAACTCCAATTCCAGGAGAACTCCAGTTCCAGGGGAGTCCGACACCCTCTTCTGACCTCCGCGGCATTGCACGTCAGGGGGGCACAAATGGCTAGCAAAACAAGGACATTCAGTCACAGACGGATTAAAAATAAATTAAATAAAAAAAAATGGATGCACTGTTGTAATTATTGGCCCTACATGACACGTCATTAGACTGAAAAATTCCCATGTAATGGAATACATATCTAGATATCTTTATATATATATATATATATGAAAAGGCTGTTCAAACATTGTAAGGTATATATACTTAAATCATCTTCTAATTTGTATAATTTGGTTCAAATTTATAATTTATCTATAAAGTACCATTTACTAAATAAGTACACTGTAATGTAAGAACATTTGTTCAGTTTCTAACAGCAACAAATTTATTAAGAGTAAATGTACCTTGATTTAAATGCTGGGTAAGTTCTGGGTGCTTTTCCTTACTTACCACATTATATATCATTATTTTAGTTTATCAAAGAAAATTTTTAATGATTTCTTTATGTGTCATTTTATGATTAATTTCATTTTACTTCTCATTCACATTCATTTTTGTGATGTTTATTTTTTTTAATTCTTTAGCTTTATTGTGTGATTATTTTTTATCTTTAGCTTTATTGCGTGATTATTTTTTATCTTTAGCTTTATTGTGTGATTTTTTTCTCCACAAGTTTAATTGGGTGATTTTCATGGAGAAGGTACACAAGGGCTGTAGAAGATTATTAGAGAAATGATGGAAAACCTCTTGGTGCCTGGGAGTGGGAAAGGCCTGGGTATCTGGGACCAAGCATGGCGTCAAGACCATACCTGGCCATCAAGAGAGGTGGGAAGTCCACTCTGATTTTGAGACTCAGTCCTCCCAAGTCTAGAAACTGCAAGTAACAGAAACCATCCCTATCCCTGACATAAGCCCAACACAGAGACAAAGCCACTGCCATGCACAATCTGGGATCCTGGGACAGGGACTTGTGGGGCGTGCAGCCACTCAGAGAAAGCTGAATCTGCTGCCCAACATCAGAAAGTCCTGCATCCTCCAATCTGGACCACCATATTTTTGCAAACATACTTTAGTCCAATCTTAATTTTCTCATTAACAGCCAGCAAGTTTTAAACATATTTTAATAGTATTTCCTTGTGAGAAACAGAGTTATCATTCTGATAATTTTTTATAAATTTTACTTTTCCTTAAGATACAAAGGCAATCTTTGGTAGATATCAACTATTAAAATGAGTTTTTATGATAAGCTTTATACATCACAATGAGTCATTTAAAAAATCCCATTGTTACTACTGCTTAACACATTTAAATAGATTTCTGAGAATGGATTGAAAAGATAGCAAGAATTTCTAATGATAGTTTTAATTTGAAAACTGATTTACCTTCACAAATCTCACACCTTTCTCTCATGGAGTTTGGAGTATACTAATTCTCACTAATAGCAACAGAATTACTAACTTGCATTATATTTTCACATGTATCATTACTTCAGAAGAGAATGACAGTACTATCACCAACATTGTCATTAGTCAAAATTAATTCATAGCTTTAATGTATCGTTCTTTTATTTTGTTTCATTATTTTATGTGTATGAGTGTATTGCCTGCATGGATGTAAAGTACACCAATATCATGCAATGCCCGCAGAGGTCAGGAGAAGACATCAGATCCCCTGGGACTGGAATTAAAGACAATTTTTAGCTGCCATATGGGTGCTGGGAACTGACAGAAATCTTTGCAAGACTAGCCAGTCCTCTGGACCACTAAGCCATCTGTCCAGCCTGTGGTGGTGGTGGTGGTGGTGATGGTGGTGGTGGTGTGCTTCCTTCTCTTCCTCTTCCTCTTCCTCCTCCTCCTAGTATTATTTTTTACATTTTCTATGTAGACTATGCTGGCCTGCAGCTCACAAAGTTGGGCCTGCCTCTGCCCAAGGAGTGCTGGGATTAAACGCATACACCACCATACCTGGCATCAGCCCCTTATTCTTGAATACATATGTCTTTGGAATTAAACTATTGCCTTTTTTTTTTTTTTTTTTTTTTTCGGTATTTGTATCATGTACTGTCTGCATGCAGGTCTGGCACCGTGTCGTGCAATGCCGCGGAGGGTCAGAAAGAGGGTCTCGGATTCCCTGGGAGCTGGGTTCTCTGGAAGTGCGGTTTCAGACGGCTCGTCGGCCGCCATTTGGGCGCTGGGGTTCGAAACCCGGGTCTCTGTAGAGCAGGTCGGCTGCTCTTAACCGCTAGGCCTCGTCTCCAGCCCCAAACTATTGCCTTTTTTTTTTTTTTTTTTTTTTTTTATATTATTTATTTTTTTGTATGTGTATGAATTTACTGTCCTGCATGCAGGTTGCACACCAGTGTCGTGCATGCCCGGAGGTCAGAAGAGGGTTCTCGGATTCCCCTGGACCTGGAGTTCCCTGGAATTGGAGTTTACAGACGGTTCTTAGCCCGACAATGGGTGCTGGGTACTCGAAAATCCCGGGTCCTCTGCAAGAGCGTCGGTGCCCTTAACCCCCGCGGCTTTCTCCAGCCCAAACTATTGCCTTTTAAAGTCACTTTAAACAGTTACTCTTGGAAACCCTATCAGCAAATCAGTACACAGTAGTCCACCCCCCCCCCCCCCCCCCCCCCCACCCCCCCCCCCCCCCCCCCCCCCCCCCCCCCCCCCCCCCCCCCCCCCCCACCCCCCCCCCCCCCCCCATATACATATTTAATTTTGGAATTGCTTTCTATAAATATTAATGCTGTTTTCTAATTATTTGTGATATTTACAGGATTACAAAACAAATCTGAAATCAGACTTCTTAGCCTGCTGTGCTCATCTTCTCATTGCCTCTGACCAACGTTAACCAGTGTAATTCATTTTAATTCTTGGGTTCATTGTTATGTTACTTTCTTACACATTTTTCTTCTTGCTTTTGTTTTGCCTTGTTTTTTTCACTTAAAAATATAATCTAAGCTTGGGAAAATGGCTTGATGGGTAAAAAGTCCTTGCCAGGGGAGTGTGAAAAACCCAGTCCCAACCCGCCTTACCAACATAAAGCCTGGCAAGGTAGGACATACAAACCCAGGGCTTCTAAGATGAAAGGGGTTGTAAAGACAGAATGCCCGGAGCTTGCAGGCCAGCTAGCATGGCATTAGAAGAGCTGTGTCAAGCCACCCTTAGGGAGATGACCCACACCCGCATTTGTCCTCTGATCTCTATATGCACACAAGTACACTCGGCTCACATATACAAACACAAAATCTCTCCCCCTCCCAGAAGTCATAGCTGCCAATAGTTCCTCCTTGGGTAGAATTGGTGTTTGTTTCACACTTTCCCCTGTCTATGCTGGGATTTGGTCCAGACAGCTGGGCAGTAATGGTGACATAAACTCACAGTAATGGTGACAGCATGCACAAAACCTACATAACTCCAACCAGACAAAATCTCGGCATAAAAGTAGGGAAGTGAGTATTAAACTCCAGCTCTAGCTAAGGAAATATTAGCAACCAATACCTGCTTGGAGGACTGAGAATTTGCGTCTTGTTTTTTTTTTTTTTTTTTTTTTTGTCTTTTCGAGACAGGGTCTCCTGTAGTCCCAGCTGTCCTGAATCCACTCTGTAGACCAGGCTGGCTGGAACTCACAAAGATCCGCCTGCCTCTCCTCCCAAGTGCTAGGACTAAAGGCGTGCGCCACCACGGCCCGGCTGAATTTAGCGTCTTTAAGGGTGTTTTGTATGGGTCTTAATCAGAGACTCCAGTGGATGGAGCACACTGAAGATAATTTGGGACACAGTTTTGACTCAATAGGCATATATATATATATATATATATATATATATATATTATGTAAAGAGTCATGGCAAACGAAGGAGAGGGTCCATGAAAGGGGGTCCGGATATAACCAATATATAGGAAGCTTGAAAAAATTTAATTAAAAAGGAAAAAAATAATTATATGGAGTCAAAAACATTGGATTCTTTTACCAATCTGATAGATGAAAAATGATTTCTGCTTTTTTCTTTTAGCCTTTTTGACACAAAGTCTCCCTGTTGCCCCAGCGGTTCTGGAACTCACTATGTAGACCAGGTTGGCCTTGAACTCACAGAGATTCAGCTGACTCTGCCTCCCAAGTCCTGCGATTAAAGGCATGTGCCAGGTCAAGCCAGAAAAATGATAACTCAATTAGTTTAGTTTGGATCTATTGATGTATCTATTTATGAGTGACATTTAATTTCTATACCAAACACCCCTGTTTTTAAAATTGGAACTTTGGAAGGTGAAAGTATTTGTTAATCATGTATGAAAAAGAAAATGTATATGATGCATTGTAATTATTATTGGAAGTTTAGCACAATTTTTTTTAGATTGAGTTTGGATTGCTAACATCATATTCCAAAAGGAAAATAAGATAAACATCATTCTGGAAGTAAATTTTCATGATAATTTTTCATTTTATAGAAATTTCAAAGACACTGCAAAAGAAATAATTTTAATTAATAAGCAAAGATTAATGATGACTAAGGTATATCACATATATCACATAAACTTTTATAAACTATTCAGATCACTCAAGAAAGAAAAGCGAACACATATTCTTGTAATCATACAATTTGGTAGAAAATAGATTTTATGAAATACAGGGCCTGAATACATCAGATTTCCTGTTAAAATTCAAGACCAGGGGCTGGAGAAATGGCTTAGCAGTTAAGAGCACCGACTGCTTTTGCAGAGGACCCGGGTTTGATTCCCAGCACCCACATGCAGGGTAAGATTCCCTGCACCCACATAAAGGCATGCACCACCACGTGGCCGGGCATGGTGGTGCATGCCTTTAACCCAGCACTTGGGAAGCAGAGAGGCAGGTGGATTTCTATGTGTTCAAGGCCAGCATGGTCTACATAGCAAGCTCCAGGCCAGCTGGGACTAAAGGCAGACCCTGTCTCAAAAAAAAAAAAAAAAGACCAAACCTAGTTTAAAGAAAAACGTCAGGGGCTAGAGAAATGGCTCAGTAGTTAAGAGCACTGGCCCCTCTTGCAAAGGACCCAAAGGACCCAGGTTCTATTCCCAGCACCCACATGGCAACTAACAATTGTCCATAACTCCAGTTCTAGGGAATCCAACACTGTTTTCTGACATCTGCAGGCCTTGCATGATATGAGTGCACTTACATACATGCAGGCAATACAATCATACACATAACATAAAGATAATAAAATATTTTTTGAAAAAGACATCCTCCTTTATAAGATCAAAGATGATGAGTTCTGGTTCTCATTCTTGGAATATTTAAGTATTTCCCACATTACTTAACAATGTGTCTAAACAATTGAATCCTATATTTGTATTGAAAAGAATACATTCTAAGCATACTTTATAAATCAGGCATCAGTAATTGATGTTTTCTAAAAACACACTGTATTTTCCTTTGAAAAGACATTATAAAACAGATAATATTTCTTGTGCTAATTAATTTTCTTCTTTCTTTTCAGCACCTTCTCTAATAGGTATGGTAAGAAAGGATTGGGCATCCCAAAATAGCATTGCGCTATCATGGCAAGCACCTGCTTTTTCCAACGGCGCCATTCTGGACTATGAAATCAAGTACTATGAGAAAGTAAGTCTTATTCGGAGCTTCCTAAAACAAGTACATTTGCATATGGATGTGCCTATGTGTTTATATTACATACTGTTACACTGGTTTACTTAAAAATTCTGCTTTTCTTTGACCAAAATTTATAATCACAGTCTTTTCATTGTTTAGTTTAATTAGTTCAACTTGTTTGATAGCACATCAGCAACAAAGAAATATTCAAACTTTCCCACTGAAAGTTTTTCTTTTATTCTGTTGAAATAAATTGATGTATTCATGGGAGAAATGGTGTACATTTATCAACACATACGGTGGAACCCAAAGAAATGCTAAATGGTCACTACATAGATGATTTGTTCATAATGCAAAGGGAAAGGTAGATAAAGGTAACCAGAAATATAGAAAATGATTTCTTAAATAAATGAATTATCTAAAGAACAGATAGTGGACAGAATTTCTCTGGCTTATATAGGTTTAACTTTCAGTCTCATGTTCTATGATATTAGATTGGCTTTCCCTGGTTAATGACATTTCCATAAAAGAATTGGAGGTGACATGTCTCTCCTCTGTTGTCTAGCCTTTAGAGGGATGAAGGACCTGCAGGGAAAGATCTCCTGGAGTTGCTGCTTTGCACACGTCACGTACTGTGAAATTCCAAAGCAGCATTTCTGAATCCAAAGAGAAATATCATAAATGCCTTTAAGTTTCCTCTAAAGAAGTACAAGACAGAAGTAGAAATGGAACCCAACCTGTTTTTCTTTTTACCTGAGCAAATGGAGGCTAAATCAAGGGAGAAGTACCCATTTTCATGAGCTAGCCTTTCATGTCACAGACAACAGTATGCTACTAAAAATATGTTGTGTGTGTGTGTTCATGTGGAAATAGCTGAAATACATCTCCATGTACTCAAAATGTCTTATACTCCAAAAACCAACACACACACACACACACACACACACACACACAGAGAGAGAGAGAAAGAGAGAGAGAGAGAGAGAGAGAGAGAGAGAAACTTTTCAGAATCAAAATATTTCAATCTAATAAAATTAGTATGTGTTAAATTTACACACAGAAAAATCACTGGCCCATATTATATTCATTTGCAATTTACATGCTTAAGGTTAGACTTAACCTGCAATATTTCCAAGTAAAGATAAATCAAACAGGTTCAATAAAAGAAAAGCATATTTATGTAGTTAAAAATTGAAAATCGGTATGGTTCTAAAGGATACCGATTATAATGTCTATATGAGTTTTTGGTGTGCTGAGCATGTACTTCAGTGGTGGAAAAGATAATGTTATAAAGGTGCTCACTTTATATAAAAAACAAAAATGGTAATGACCCAGAGATAATGGATTAAACATGGAATTGAATTTTAAAGCATGTTCTCATTCTCTCTCATTATACTTCTGGACAGGAAAAAAGTTACACAGGAAAAATAATTTCCTGTGTAAAAGCCACATTTACTAAGTGGAAATAAATACACCAGGCTTTGAGGTAGGTTATAAAGATTAATTGTAAGCAGACATAGAGCTAAAAACTCCAAACTGTTACTTTAAGAAGTCATTTAACTAAGCATTGAGAAAATATTTTTAGCATGTCATGCAATATAGAATAATAGAACCAGAGCATGGAGCTAGGTACAGACAAACAAAAATAGCTTTCTTTTTATATGTAAATATATACTATGTAAGCAAAAAAGGATATTAAAATACCAAAATCTTTCAGGGGAAATAAAAAATGACTGACATTTTACATATCTGTAGCTATAATTTGATTTCTCCTTTTGAAAATATGATTTTATAATAATCTCTAGGAATGCTTACAATAGAATTCATCTCAATTATAATTATTTGATTAGTGGAAAACTGTTATTCAGTAAGACAAATGGCACACAAAATCATAAATATTTTCCATATATGAAATGCAAATATTTTCTCATACTTGTGTATTTGTGTAGAATTACATATGTAAAAGATATATGAAGGAAGGAAAGTATGCAGAAATCTGTTTTGTTACTTATTGGGAAAATGACGAACAGACTTGGATAGAGGACAGAAAGAGAGAGAAGTGTCAAATATACATAAGTATGAATAGATGGATGGACAGGTCTAACCAGCTTCAATATTTGTCATAAGTAATTGTGTGACCAAAAATGACCTTGAGACAAAGATGTGTGTGGAAATGATTAAGAGAGTTTTCTAGGAGAATTGATGAGAGTATGGGGGCAGGGGGTCTGTAGAGGGAGATGTCAATTAACCTTATGTTGACCAAGGCAATGTCTAGAATCTAAACTGGTTTTTTAGACTTCATTATTCATAGACACAGAGCTGGGATTCCTTTGTTGGTTCCAGTTGATCTGTAGATATAGGCTTTAGTGGAAAGATATAGCTGACTGAAAAAAAAAAAAAAAAACAACTACGAACACTTCTGGTTCTCTCTGGTGGCTGCAGATGCCCAAGTTTAGATCTATGAACAAAGTTGAAGATTCTTGTCTTTAAAAGAAAATACATAGAAGCTGAGGGATGGGTTCAACCAAAAGTAAAGGTGACAAGGTGAATAGAAATGATTGAGAAGTGTACCAAAAATAGTCAAAGAACCAGCCTTGAGTAGTTACATTTGCCTTATCCTCTGGCTTTAATTCCATTGAACTGACATTTAGAATACACATTTCTTTTCATCAAAGTCATTCTGTATTTATGCCTATTGACCTAGAATTAACCAATATTTCCTCTATTCTGTGAGGAATTCATGCTATTTTCTTAAGTTCTCATGGTCTAGCATATATTTCTGTAAATGAAATAAACTAATCTTCTTAAAATGGAAAATATCTTTAAATACCTGCATTTAAATGACACACTACTGTTATCAGTGTGCCCTTTGCTCAAAAAATGTGATATATTAGAAAGAAGCATCGTTTGGGTGTTCAAATGTTTGATTTAAGCTCAAAATTTAACTTTCATTCCAAAGAGATTATTTTTTCTTGCATTTGTGCATATTAAAGGCAGGGTCTCACATCTAGGCCGTTTTCCTTCTTCTTTACCTAGTTTTCCACCTATGAAATAAGGGTCTATAAGGGTATCTTGTATAGACCATTAGATGTTTTCAAATTCTAATACAAAAGTTGAAGGTTAAGTACTACTGTTACTCCTGTGTTTGTGTGTGTGTGTGTGTTTGTGTGTGTGAGTGTATTTGTATACTGAGTAAGGCATATCAAAAGGGAATGTATTGCTTTTTGTTGTAACTAGTAAGACATGCTCTACTGAATTAATTATACTCCAATGTCCTTGGTTACTTTTGCTTTTTCATACTCAAAAATACTTCATTTTCAGGGCTAGAGAGATGGCTCAGCAATTAAGAGCACTAGCTGCTCTTGCGGAGAACTTAGGTGCCATTCCCAGCACCCACATGGCACCTAAAATCGTCTATTATTCCAGTTCCATGGGAATCCAAGGCCCTCGTCTGACCTTTGCAGCCACTGCACAATATGAGTGCACTCACATGCATGCAGGCAACACAGTCATACACATAAAATAAATAAAAATAATTTAAAAATTCATTTTATTTAATTCAAATGAGCACAGCTTATATCTGAGAAGAAAATTATATAGGTTGTCAAAACTAAGTTCAAACATTTTTCCCATTTTATTTTTTATTTATTTTCTATCTAGAATTAGGGCCTACTGATATTACCTTGATACTCTTCGCTCCATATGTTTTAGCCCTCACCTGAAAAATGTTGCAAAATTTCAAATCACAAACGATCAAATTCCCTATGCCATACCAAACGTACCACATTTAGAACACTTTATGCTGCTATAACAGAATACCAGAAGCTAGGTAACTTCTATAGGAGACAAATTGGTTCCAGAAATTGGGAGACCCAAGATCCCAGTTCTCAGATTGTGGGAGGCCAGAGCTTGTGGTAGCTGTGGACATCTAGCAGTACTACAATGTCCTGAAGATACCTGAGGGCTTGTGTTCGGCATATTTCCCTCCTATAGACTTGCACCCCTGTCCTTAGGAGGCCAGCACTAGTGTCTCCTAAGCGCCCTTGGGGTAATTCTCCAGTTGTCCTCATGAGCAGCCTCTGCCTTTACTCTATCCATGCTAATCACATCGGAGGACACTGGCTTGACTGTACCCTTGGTTTCCTTTGCTGAAAATGTTTTTTTTTTCACAATATGACTGGGCTGAAAATCCTTCAGATCTTAACCTCTTTTTCCCTTTTTCATTGTAAATTTACTTTTATATTATTTCTTTTTCCTTGCTTAAAATATGTAGGTAAAAGAAGCCACAAAGCACAAAGGCTTTATAGCTTAAATATTTCATCTACCAAATACTCCAGTACATCAGCTCTTAAATTATACTTTCTGTATGCCTTGGGCCTAAACATAATTCAGCCAAGTTCTTTGCACGTTTTTAATAAGAATGGTCTTTACTTCAGTTTCCAACACCTTCTATGTCTTTTCATGCTGTTACTTCAACAACATTGCATTTCTGTCCATACAATTCAGATAACAGCCCCTCTTTCACCCCTTGGAAGCGTCAAACAAACCTTCCCTACTATTTGTTTCTGAGCCTCCATAAAATTTTACTTAATGTTCTATTTACAACAATCTATTTTTTTTCCCTCTGAGCCTGTCTCCAAATTCTTATAGACTCTAACGTTACATAATCTTACATGTACTTCCCTAGTTCAAGAATTCACTGTAGAAACAACCATATTCTTGGAATTAATTTTTCATCTTAGCTCATTTCATACTGCTATATCAGACTACTGAAAATTAGATCATTTATGGAGAGATAGAGATGGAGATAGAGATAGCTAGGAAGCCCATGATCAAGACATCTGCAGGGTTCATGTCTGTTAAAAGCCTGGTCACTATTTCCAAGATGGCATCTTGAATGCTTTATCCTCCAGATAGGATAGCCTGTCCTTCACATCATGAAAGAGTGGGTAGGGCAATGAAAGCAAGAGGAGGATGATCACGCCCTCCTGTGAGAGTACTAATCTCCCTCCGGAGGTATATCTTTTATGGCATAGTCACCTTCTTTTTATCGATATTGGTTTTATATTTTACTATGAGGTACTAAAGAAATATAAAATACATTCATGATCTTGGAGCAATTGACAAATATGATTTAGAAATCACATACAACTTAGTTCCCTCTCAAATATAATCTTGTAGCAAATGAATATGTTCAATTGTTTAGACCCATGAGGTGAAAACATATTTGACTAAGATATCTGTCATTCAAAACTTGGACATTTGCTAATATTTAGAACTAGAAGTTCAAGATAGCTAGTCAGATATTAGCAGGACTGAGTGTCACCTTATAATCAACATCATAGATTTCCAGAAACTAATACTGCAAGATTTTGACAACTGATCAAAACAATAATACCTGAGTAATATTTCTGACCCATGACTTTTCTACTTGTAGGAAGATTATAAGAATACACTCTGTCTAAAGAAAGGATTTCTTTTTTGCGGTTCTTAGCCTCAGCCTTTTTTTTTTCTTTTTTTTCTTCATTTATTTTTTAAGGGATTCTACAATATAATAGGCATAGTCACCTTTTAATAGTTCTTCCTCTTAATATTGTTGTACTGGCAATTAAACTAATATTTTCAAAGGAACAAATGTTATCAAGGGAAACAGGGGCACCTTCAGGGTTCTTACTCTTGTTAATAAAAGAATTAAGAACATACTCAGACAGAATCTTGAGGACAATTTTATTGGAGTTTAAAAAGTAAAATTAGGCCAGTCATGGTCGTGCACACTTTTAATTTCAGCACTCAGGAGGCAGAAGCAGGTAGATCTCTGTGAGTTCAAGGAAATCCTGGTCTACAAAGCAAGTCCCAGGACATCTGGGGCTAAAGGGAGACCCTGCCTCAAAAAGAGCAAGAAAAAAAAAAATAAAAATAAAGAAAAGAAAAAAAGAAAACTTCAGGGCTAGAAAAATATGAACTGCCTGGTGGAGGGAGATGAAGAAGAGGGAAAAAGCAAGCCATGCCTTTTACCAAAAAGCATGGAGGTTTGGCAAGTAGCCACATGACAAAAGAGAAATAGCTTCAAAGAATGAAAAAAGTTCCAAGTACCAGAGAAAGCATATGTGAGCTCTTTACAGTATCTAGAAGAAATAAACATAAAGAAAAAAGAAAGAATTACATTTTTTGAGTCAGGACTCAGAAAGACAGTCCCAAGAACTTCACAAGGATTTAGGCTCCATGGGGACTTCACTGAAAGCAGAGTTTCTGGGAAGGAAAAGTACATTATCTCATTAAGAGGGTAATTATTCTCCTCATGTCTTATAGCCTGGCATTAAGAGAATCTGCCTTCCTGGACAGGTGGTCCTTTAGTCATTGAATTGATCATCCCAACTGGATTAAATTTTATGATCTGGGTACCATACAATGTTAGTTTTCTACCCATGCCAGACATAGACTCCTTTTGCTTACCGGAAGGAAATATCTTTCTTTTATTGGCCTTCAGTACTACTGTAACACAAACATTACCACCATTTTCTTGCCTTTCATTTTATCCCTCTGTTCACCTTATGATGTTTCCCTGCCCCCATTTTACGATTCTATCTTTCTTCTCTCTTTTTCTTGTTTTCTTCAGCCCAAGACACTCTTCCTTTCCTTGCTTGTGTATTCTTTGTTCTCTTACTGTGTTGGGATGTAATACTCTAATACTGTAAACTGTGTGGCTTATAAATAATTGAAATCCATTTTGTAAAGTTTTGGAGACAGAAGTCTAAGATCAAGTTATTATTGGCACATTTAGTGCATAGTTAGGTTATGCTTCCTAGTTTGTACACAGGCATCTTTTTCCTATGTCCTCACATAATAGAGGGGCAAGAGAACGCTCTTTAATAAGGTCACAAGTATCATTTATGAGGCTTCCACCTGCATAATCTAATAACCTCCCTCAGGTATGGCATCCTATTATCATATATTTAGAGATCATTATTTCACAATATAATTATGTGGATATACATTAAAATCATTATTTTATCAAAATCAGCAATAGAGTTATTTATATGAATTTTGAACTCATATTTTTGTCACCCAACCTGAAACACATCATAGCTTTGGAAAATGTTCTCGTTTTTCAGAACTCCTTTACAAGAAATTGAGAAGCCATTCAGGCACTATAAAATCACTTCTAACAATTAAAAAATGAAGAAAAGAGAAAGAATCATTTTGTAATTTTCTCCTTTTACATATTCATAAGAAAGGTTCAGGCTCAAATGTCTATCATCTGATATAATATTCTGTTAATAAGGAGAATTGAACTCCTTAGGGTAGAGATTTCTTTTGATTGCTGTCATATCTCTACCACAGAGACAGGAAGTAGCTAGTAGTTAACAAAAAATGCTGATTGGTTACAGGCTAGGTGCCTTGAAATATTTCCATCGAATAGTAATTAATCATAATGACAACCATTTGAAGTAAATATCACTACTTTTATCATTTTATATGTGAAGAAACAATTGAAAAGGAGAATACATAACCTCACCAAAATTGCAGCCAGTATTTGTTTGCTAAAGCTGGCCAGGGTATCTTGCACCATAGGAGGTTCTCAAAAGAGTCAGTGCTTTCTGCTGATGCTGATTTTGTAGCTTTCCTGAGGCCAAACACTTACTACTCTCTGTTGCCTTTTGCATCCATAAAAAATGGCAGCAATAAAAGATACCTATCTCACCAGGGTGTTGTACAGATCCACTAATTACCAACTGGTAGCTCATCTTGCAAACACGAATCTGCCACAACATATCATTATTCTTGCATACAGTATTTAAAAACATTGACTAGAAAAAGACTTTACTTAAAATATTCTTGTTAAATTTGACCACAGTCAGCAGGTTTTAGACTGTGTTTAGAAAAACTTACCATCAGAAAGGAAGCATCTCTAATAACGTATAATCAATAATTATCTTACCCTGATATTAAAGCAAATTGCTGCTGTTCCTTCTCAACCAAAGATTGCAGAAATAGTCTTCTATGACCTTTAATTAAAGATATATAACTTCATGACCCTGTAACAAAATTATAAAAAGGTGAGGGGATTTGTGGCAAGATTTTCATTATGAGAGATACTTTTACCATCAGCCAGGAGTGATTTTAAGTAGCCTTTTTAACAAGGCTGGGGTCTTTGAGCAGTTGATATTCTTGAAGGTCAGGCCTAAAAAAAAAAGAAAGCTACATTCTGCCCAGTATCACATTTTGTACAATTCTTTCTTCATGCCTTCCTGCTTATTTTACTTTTTCTAGATAGTTTTTTCTTAAGTGATCATTGAATAAATATGATGCTTCCTTTTTAATGATATATAATGAACATATATTTTTTGTAAATATAAATAAAGCCACTATTATACTAATAAAGATCCTTTTATGTGATGCATATTCATCATTTTCTGTATGCCTTGGGTTATATTTCTTAACAGGTGAATTACTTGTAATTTCTATGGATACTACTGTTAACTCCATCTATTATTTATATATAGAAACATATTTCATTTTTCTCTACATCCTCTTTCCCTTATAGAAATTTAATTTATGAATTTTGTAAACCTTAATGTAAATTTATAAACCTTAATGTATACTTGCATTTAAATCCATGTGTGGTTACTATACAAGGATCTAAGTAAAACTTGACTGTAGAAAAGACCATGTAGTAGGGTTATTGTTGAAATGAAGATCACAACTCGACTCATTTGGTTGGGCTGGTGAGTGTGGGAGTAAGAAAATGTGGGGTTTTTTATATGTTTTTGTTCTTGTTTTAATTTTTTTATTACCAAGGTGTTTGGGGTAGATGTAAGCAATAGTGGTCCACATACCACACCTGTGCTCTGTATTTCTAGAAATCCTGCCTCTACATTACCTTACTTGATCAAGTATGGGTAAAGGGGAACATACAACCCTCTCAGCATAAACATTTATGTATCTGGCTCTACTTATTTGCCTTAATTTTTATGGAGCTTTTTTTTGAGACAGGGTCTCCCTATAGTCCCAGCTGGCCTGGAGCTCACTCTGTAGACCAGACTGTCCTTGAACTCACAGAGATCTGCCTGCCTCTGCCTCCCAAGTGCTGAGATTAAAAGCATGTGCCACCACACCTGGCCATGGAGCTTTTGTGCATTAAATATAACATTTCATTTTTTATATATTTTACATGTTTATTAATTTGCATATTTTGTTTTTTTTTCCTCTTTTATTTGTTTATTTTTTAAGGGATTCTACAATATAATAACACAGTTGTTTTCAGATAACATTGATGTTAATCAGTTTGCCGTAAATTAGGTAAGTGGTGAATTTTTTTTTTGGAAGTGAGCCAAATTATTAAGCATAAGCAATGAATGTAAGTAACATTCATGTAAAACCAATTAGCAAGTATCTATGTCCAAATTTTGAACAACTCAAGTTTCCCATAGTCCAGTTGGAGATGCTTGTAAGCATAGGCATGTTGATCAATTAGGAGTCCAGTCTATATTGCTGTAGTCTCGCATGCGATTCACCCCAATCTCTCCTCTCTGCAGCCCTTACATTCTACCATGCCTCCCCTTCTGCAATTTTTTCCCTAGGCTTTGGGAAAGGGGAACAAGTGGGTGAGAAGCAAAACAGTTTATTTTCTCTGGAGATATGATTTTGGACTCTACTCTGTTCGGGTTGTTTCCCTTCATGGATTGATAGCTTATCCAGTGATACCTTTTTAGTCATACTAACAAAGCACAAGCAATTGGATATACAGGCATTTAAGCAGTACTAATTATTATGGAAAGCTAAGCTGTGAGTATAGACCCAGATGCTTGGATGATATGCTAATCCACAAACTATGGTTTCTCTATAAAGGGTGACAAGTTCTTATTGTGGCTTATAACATCTCCTAACCACTAGAGAACATAAGCTTGTGGCATCCGCTGTGAGTTATTCCTCCAAGAAGAGAGCTAATAGCCAATTAGATTTGGGATATATATAGACACACGGCTGCCACTGTTGCACAGTATCTCCAGGCAGTTGAGGTGTAGCTGATACTGATGGAGGAGACTTGTTTATCTCAAGGAGACCAATATTTTGCTGTATTGCTTTAGTGGCCTTTGGTAATGCTCTCTGGCATTTCCGAGGCCAGTTGTACATTAGCAAGTGACGTCTCAAAACATTTTTTCATGCTCACACCAGGTCTTCGACAACAAGGACTTACTGCCTTTCTCCTTGCATATATCCCACTTATAGGCAAAAGGCCTTTATAATTTTGGGGGGGTTGAAATCCCTAGTCAACATCTCCTAGGCAGAATAATTCATTGCTGATATCAGAGCTTTCCTGTACTAATATATTTTGCTTAATTACACAGCTTATAAAGACTTTACTATTGAATTTGGCTCTAGATAGAGAATTATCCTTTCACAGTTCCTATGCTTATCAGTCAATTAAAAAAGTGTAGTTATACCTGTTTTATAAGAAATTACCACTATAACAGTTGGCTCTAATTTACAGTTAGGGAATGACTTCAGTACCATCATGTTTTTCTTTTTCCTATAAAGGGGAGCGGTAGGAATGTTTCTCAGCATCTGGAAGGTAAACTTCATTAGGGCCCATTATAAACTGTTAATCCCAATAGAATTCAGAGAGATGATCAGTGTCTGAGCTAAATATAACATTTCTTAATCAAATTTAGACCCATTCCAACATCCATGACCCTCCCCTGAACTCATGTATTCTGCTTTACATACTTAGTCCTGTCTGTCTTGCATCTTTTTCTCAGTCTTTTTTAAATTTTTCTATGCAGAAGTTTACTGTTTGGTCAGGGATTTTTTTTTTGTTCCCTGTAATTTTCTGTCAATCTGAAATATGCATGTATATACTCTACTCATATACAAAACTTACAAAGTCTGAAAATAAACTACAGGTTAATTCCAAAACATGTTGAGGGATTCACATTTTAGCAGTAAAATTGCATTCAGGTAAGAAGAAATATAACTTTGCATCCTAAATTATATAGCAAGTTGATGTATATTTTAATGTACTTAAAAGGGAATTTTGTTCTTTCTCATAAATCTTAGAACTGAGGAAAACAGAGACATAAACTTCAAGCTATAGCTATAGTATTATCAGTCAATATGGCATTATTTTTACTAACAAATTACCCACTTTGACTTATATATAAGGATTTGGTGCTTAGATCCACAAATAAGGGACACTATATGTCATTTTTTTTCTGAGACTATGTTATTTCACTTAACATAACAGCTTCTAGATCCATTTACCTGCAAATTTTGTAATGTTGTCTATTTTACCAATGTATAGAGCTCCATTGTATAAATATACCACATTTCCATTATCGACTCATCATTTGAGAGATACTTGTGTTATTTCTAGGTCTTCATTATTGTTAAAAGAGCTGCAATAAATATGGCTGTGCAAGTATCTCTTCTATAGAATGGATCCTTTGTATGTACACCCACGAGTGGTATGACTGGGTCAAATGGTAGGTTCATTTTTAGTCTTTTAAGAGTGCTACAGGGGCTGGAGAGATGGCCTAGCGGTTAAGAGCACCAACTGCTCTTGCAGAGGACCCAGGTTTGATCCCCAGCACCCAAATGGCTGCTGAGAACCATCTGTAACTCCAATTCCAGGAGAACTCCAGTTCCATGGGAATCCGACACCTTCTTCTGACCTCCGCAGCATTGCACGACATGGGTGCACAAACCTACATGCAGACAGTACATTCATACACATAAATAAATAAATAAATAAATAAATAAATAAATAAATAAAAATTAAAAATAGAGTGCTAAAAACTGCTTTCTATAAGGGTTGAATGAATTTTCAATCCCACCAGCAGTGGATGAGTGTTTCCTTTTCCCCACAGCCTCTCCAGGATTTGGTGTCCTTTGTTTCCTTGATCATAGCCAACATTACCAGTTTAAGATGAAATCTTAAAGTGGTTTTAATTTGCATTTCCTTAATTACTAATGATCTTGAACATGCTTTAAGATGTTTCTTTGCCATCTTTGTTTCTTCTGTCGAGAACTCTCTGTTCAGATATTTAGCCTAACTTTTATTTGGGTCATTTGTTTTCTTCTTTTTTTTAATAATTTATACACTCTGGATGTTAAACCTTTGTCAGATGAGTCACTAGTGAAGACTTCCTCCCACTCTATTGGTTTTCTCTTCATTTCTTTGATTGTTGCTTTCTCTGTACAGAAGTATTTTAGTTTAATGAGGTCCCATTTGTTGATATTTGAACTTATTTCTTGTGTAGATACTGTCTGAATTAAAAAGTCTTTTCCTACACCTGCATCTTGCAGGTTACTGCTAATGTTTTCTTCTAACATTTTCAGAGTTTCATGTTTCACATTGAGGTCTTTGATCCATTTATATTTGACTTTTCTAATTGAAACCTAGGGGTTTAATTTCATTCTTCTACAAATAGAGATCCAGTTTTGCCAGCACCATTTGCTGAAGATATTGTCTTTCCTCCATTGAGTGTTTTTGGCCCATTTGTCAAATATCTGGTGGTTTAAATTACATGTACTCATGTCTGGATATTCAATTTTATTCCATTGATCTAGGGGTATATTTTTGTGCCAGACTGTTTCTACTTTTTGTTTGTTTGTGTTTTTTTATTTTTATTTTTTAAATTTATTGTTTTACATAAATATTTTTGTACAAGATTATGTTACAAATCAAATCTAGACTGTGTCCCCCTCCCAATCTCTCCACCCCACCAGATTCACCCTTTCAGTCAGTTCTTTAATGCAGTCTTTTCTGTTGTTGGTGGTGTTGTTGTTCTTTCCAATATGCATCACTCCCAACAAGAAATGTTTACAACTAGGTCATTGGTGCTAGCATCCACAGATGAGGGATACCATTCGTCGTTTGTTTTTCTGGGACTGTGTTACTTCACTTAACATAATATCTTCCAGTTCCAACCATTTACCTGCAGAGCTCATGATGTCATCTTTTTAAAATTTATTTATATATATATTTTTTTTAATCAAATCTAGACCCGTGTCCCCCACCCTATTCCCCCACCCCACCAGAGCTCATGCATTCTGTTAAACATGCTTTTCATCTCTTTCTCAGTCTTTCTCAATATTCTCCATGTGGAAGTTGACTGTTTGAGCAGAAGTTCACTGTTTCAGTAAGTTCTTTGATGCAGCCCTTTCTGTTGTTGTTGTTGTTGTTGTTGTTGTTTTCAATATGCATCACTCCCAACTGCTTGGACAAAAGCTCAAGGGGCCATGCACAAGAAATACTTACAACTAGGTAACTGGCACTACCATCCACAGATGAAGTATACCATTCATCGTTTGTTTGTTCTGGGACTGTGTTACATCACTCAGCATGATATCTTCTAGTTCCAGCCATTTTCCTGCACAGCTCATGATGTCGTCTTTCTTTCCTGCTGCATAGAACTCTACTGTGTAGACGTACCACATTTTCTCTATCCACTCATCAGTTGAGGGGCATTTGGGTTGGTTCCAGCTCCTTGCTATTGTGAAGAGAGCTGAAATAAACATGGCCGTGCATGTTTATGTAATTGGTATGCTATCAGAACTTTAAAGCAAAGTGGACTAAATGAATTGCCAGATGAGTTTCAGGTACAATTATTTCTTATACAATCTGTATCATTGAGCTGGGAAATGAAGTTTTCAAGTTCTTTGTTTTCCATATATTCCTTGTTGCAATGTCCACTTCAGATAAATCAGATCTGAGCATTTGGTATTAATTAAATAACTACCTGAAAGAAAATGGACAGCAAGGTTATCTAGGGATACAAACACTGGGTGGGGAGGTTTCATTCCAAGTTTGTAGCAAACGTCACACTTCCTGAGGAGCTCTGCCTGGTTTAGTGAGCCCAGGAAGTCCCCACTGTGGCTAGAGCAGAAATTCTCAACCTAGTGAGGCTGGGACTAATGCCACTTCTTTACCATCAGCAGCATCTGTAGGATGTGAATATAGAAAAACAGAAATTAAAATATATCATCAAGGCTAAAAACTGTACATCCCAAATAATACAATTCCCATAAATTGCTCTATTTGTAAATGTCTCTTATGTCAAAATGTTGTATTATCTTTGGTTTAAAGACCCAAGGCATTTTTTTTATTGAGGATGCCCCAAATCTACATAACTCATTCATTACAACATCCAAGACAAGCCCTATCCAAGCAAGATCTTGAACCCAGATGACCATCTGTACAAATACATCCACAGGAGTTCTAGTCAGTACATCTAGAAATCTTAGGTAAGGCATACTCTTCCACACCCGGAGGTAATCAGTATTTTGTACTTCGCAGAGCAGGGCCATTCCCCAACCCATTTCTCTTTGTGCTGGATAGCTTTAGTGCCAACTTGACATACCTGGGTTGAGGGAGCCTCAATTGGGGAATTGGCTCCATTGGATTGGCCTGTGCCACATCTGTGGAGTATTGTCTGATTGTCGAGCAGTGTGGGAGGGCCCAGTCCACAATGAGTGGTGCCACCCTGGGCAGGTTGTTGTGTACAGTATAAGAAGGCATGCTGGGCATGAACCAGGGGAGCAAGCCAGTGAACAGCATCCTTCCATGGCCTGTGCTTCAGCTCCTGCCTCCACGTTCCTGCCCTGAGTTCCTGCCTTGGGCTCCCTAAGTGATGAACTGTGACCCAGAGATGTAAGCTGAATAAACCCTTTTCTCCCCAAGTTGGTGTCGGTCACAGTGTTTTGTCACAGCAATGGAAGACAAACCACAACACTCTTTTTCACTCTGAGACCTTGTCTGAGTTGGCATGGGTCCCAAGCCTGATGTCAACATTGCCATGAGCTCACATGTGAATGCTTCCATTCAACTACAAGCCACTGCTTCTCTACATTTATGTACCAGCGGTGGCTCTTACGATCCTACTGCCCCCCTCCTCTGCAATGATCCCTGAACTATGGGTGGATGAGGTTTAGCATAGGGGGTCCATCTAAGGAGAAACACCCTGGAGGCTCCCATTCTTTGAAGCTTGACTAGCTGAGGCTTTCTGATGGCGTCACACTCTATTGTGTATGGAAACTTTACTGGTGAATACTGAGGGGTGCGCTCATTTTGTCTCTGTTCATTCTGCGTATAGAGATTCTACTGTAGATATGTCTCCTAGAAATGGGGATTATTTTTCAGATGTCTATTTTCTGTGTCTGACCAGTTATAGTATTCTGCAGTAGCCTTTATCTGTTGCAGAGTAGCCTCTTGATGAGTGATGTATGGTTTGCTTCTCTGTAAATATACGATTCCATATTTAGTATATGATAACAAATTTTATTTGTCTAGAGATATGACACCAATAAAGTTTTCTCTAAACTCTATGTCCCCTCTAGCCCTGTACATTTGGCTGAGTTTGCAGTGGCTCTCACGAGTTCACTCCCATTGAAAGGATTCCAAGTCCAATAAGATAGCTGTTGATTATCCCACAGATAACAGTGTCACAACTGTACCATTAGGAGTAGTTTGCTGTGGAGCTCATTATGGTTGTTAGGCTTTAGGAATGGGTTCTACCATTTGTTGGTTTTCTCCCTTAGCAGTATGCATGTTATCTAGCATTATGAGTGCTAAAACTTAGATAGAAGGCTTCCAGGTCAGTTCCTGCCCCATTACTCTAAGTCCTATCCTTGAAGCATGTTCTGTCCTGAGTAGTAGGGTCTTATTTTATATTACTGGTAGATAACTAAGAGCTTTAGTGATAGCCCATGGATTATATCACTCTCACCTCAGTCTGGCACTGTGTTCCCTGCCACACAGCCCCCAGGTTGCACCACCCATGAACTAACATTCAGACAGCATATGAGAATTTTTTATGGGGTCTCGGGGGCATCATATTATACTCTTGGTTCCTTAGCCATCCAAGTTCCAATCATATCTATTCTTTCTTCTTCCTTTCCCACCTCCCTCCTCCTTCCCCAGAACGAACTTTTTACAAATAATTATATAATCTTGGCTTAGTATGTTAAAAACTTGGTATTTTCAAAAACAGGGGGGAAATGCAGGTTAAAGTAAGTTCTATGAATAAGTTCTACTAAGTATTTTAAGTATAATTTTAGGAGAAATTAATTACCTTTACTTGTAAGTGCTATGCTTGTGCCCTGGCTTCTATAAGACAAAAAATAATAGGCATTTCTCAAATGCCCTGAGGTCTTAGCATACCACTAGCCAGACTGATATCTAAATTTATAGAAAAAATAAAGATTATGAACATGTTAAGTATCCAAATATTATGATCTGTTTACCTAGAAAAATGTGAAATAATATACTTTTTCTACAGCTGGGATTGCCCAGGTCTCTGGGGTTAGTCCAGAGTCACCAGAATAGCAAAATTAGACCTATGTATAGCTGGGTAGGTTAACTGGTCATCTGCTACCTTGCTATATTATAATCACTTCAAATTCTAATACAGATAAAATGGGGACATCACCTAGGAACTTAGTGTCATTAATAAAAGAATTTAAGAGTGGACTCAACTGGAAGCTTGCAGAAAGTTTTATTGGAGTTTAAAGGAAAAACTCCTGGATAGGCAAGCTGTAAATCTCAGCAGTTTCAATAAGGAAAAGAATGGAGGAGAGAAGGAAAAATAGCCTGTGGTTAAGAAGGGGCTGGAGAGATGGCCTAGCGGTTAAGAGCGCCGACCGCTCTTGCAGAGGACCCGGGTTCGATCCCCAGCACCCATATGGCGGCTGAGAACCATCTGTAACTCCAATTCCAGGAGAACTCCAGTTCCAGGGGAATCTGAGACCCTCTTCTGACCTCCGCGGCATTGCACGACACAGGTGCACAAACCTACATGCAGACAGTACATTCATACACATACAAAATAAATTAAAAAAAAAAAAAGAAAGAAATGTAGATGACTAACAGCCACATGGTGAGGGGGAGAGCTGGAGAGAAAAAAGAAAACAACCAAAATGTTAGGGATGATTTTGGAATCATTAGGGAACAACGTGCTTAGAAAAGAGGAAGAAAGAGAAAAAGGAGAGGTTTTGTTATTCTGAGAATTAAGGAAAGATATCCAACTTAGGAAATTGTATGGCTGCTGTCTGCAGAGCTGTCACACTAAAGGTAGGGGTTTGGGAAGGAAAAATAATATAATATATAATAAAGATATATTATTTGGAATTTAGATATTCTATATCATAATCTGAGATAGGACTCTGGCCATTCTGGAACAGGTAAACCCATGTTTACTGTAAAGCCAAGCTCTCTCTCTCTCTCTCTCTCTCTCTCTCTCTCTCTCTCTCTCTTCTCTCTCTTCTGTATGTCTCTGTTATAAATGTGAGAAGTAATAAATAATAAAGCCAAACTAAATATTTGAATTTTATGAAATTTCTTTTTTGATCTTGAGTCAAGTGAGCTATCTAAATTTAGGCATTAATGTAATTTAAATTATGAAAAATTCAAAATATTACTAAAGTTTATTCAATCATTTTAATCTATATTAGTTCATTTTAAGTTAATTGGCTGCTAGAAAAATAAGTGACCCCTATGTAGTTCATGAAAAAGTCTTAGACTTTGACAATAAGATACTATAATAAAAATATTACATTAAATATTAATGTAACTAAATTTACTACAATAATTTTGTTCTATATTTCTTAGTTTACTTGATTTATGTTGATATTTGTGAGATAAACTTTTTGACACATATAAGCAAAAATGATATGACTTCAAATTATAAACCAACTGAAATATTAACTGGAATTTTCTAGCAACTCTATTTTCAGACCTTAGAGAAGCCTTTAAACATTATTTTTTGCTTAATTTCTGTGCCAAATGGAAATTAACATTTTACATTATTTTAAAATATGTTTTTTAGCTTCTTCAGAATCAAATGCAGTAATTTTCTAATTACAGTCAATTCAGAAAAACCTGGGCTAAAATTCAGATTTCAAGACTAAGTTGCCTTGTTACCACAGGTAACAAGTTTTAGTTTCCTACCTTAAAATCTTCGATGGTTGGGGGGAAAAATTATAACATCTACATAAACTACTACGTGAAACAGTTGAATGTTTAAGTATAAATAATTTCATTTACAGCCTTATGCATCTAGTGTGTACCATTTTCCAATATTAATATTAGGATTTGTGTATTTCATTCATTATCTTTCAGTCCAATTTAGACGCATTCCCCTCTCCCTGCCCCCACCCCACCTCTGATCATGCTTTTTGCCATACATTCCTTGCATCTTCCTCTCAGTCTTACCAAAGATTTTCCCTGCAGAGGCTTGTTTGGGGCAGTGTTTAACTGTATCAGTCAGTTCTTTGACTCAGTCTTTATGTTGTTTTTCCTTCCCCTTTGTATTGCTTCAACAAATGCCTATATAATCATCACATATGCACCATTTGAATTCCTAAACATATTTTGGAATTACCATAGTTAATTCCTAAATATATTATGGATTATGAATTAACTATGTTAATTCCATAATATGTTTAGGAATTCAAATCCCCCCCCAAGACAATTCCAGTCCCCCAGGGGAATTTTCAATTTTTTTGTTACCTGTATAGAATGCTATAAGTTTGATTATCAAATGAACTATTGCTATTTTTCCATGATATTAAATTATTCAAAAGGGTTTTGTTCAGGTTTTTATCTAGGAGGGTAGATTGTGAAATTATTCTTATTTTGGAAAATTTTATTGCAATTGCTTCCTACTTTCATTGACTAATTCACCCATCTTTTCTTTTTCTCCTCATATTCTTTCTTTATGGTCCACAGTGGCCTAGAGAGGTTGCCAGAGCCTGTATGATAGGAAAGCATTGGACTCCCCTCAACATCGTTTCAATATACCTTCATCTTTAATTTTTATTTATTCATGGAAATATAGATATCTTGAAAACCACTAATATTTTAGAATATGATGAAAGATTCCTTTTACAAAAGAGATTTTGGGTTGAAAACACAGAACAATTTTTAAATTATGAAATCAAAAATAGTTCTAACTTATCATGAGTGTGTGTGTGTGTGTGTGTGTGTGTATTTATGAGCTAAACCCAATAACAGTAGCTTCAGTGGTAGCCAGATATTAATACAGATATTCTGAATCCAAAGACAATATTCTTCAAATGTTCTATCAACAACTGAACAATATAATTTCATAGGGTACTTTTATAGCAAAAAATACTGAATATAAACCTTGTCTATAATTCAACTTTAGTTTCCAAATGCTGCATAATCAATTGTCCAGGAACTTGACAGGATAGACAGTATTTATGTTCTGTCTCACAAAACGTCCAAGGACCCAGGATCCATGAGCAGTTGAGCCAGATGGGTTTAAATCAAGGTCTCTTCGACTGTTGCCACTTGAAGGCTCAGGTGCTGGGGATCCTTTCTCAAGCTTACTCACATGAAGGCCAGTGGGAATCCTAATCAGTGCACATGGATCTGATGACAATGAGAGGATACATTCAAATGATAATGGCAAGAGAAAAATGTATCCCTTTGTTCATGCACTGGGCCCTAAAGATTCATGTCCCCTTGGCACTTTAAGGCCTTAATACATTTTAATAATTAAAGTAGATTTAATATGTTGAAAGCAAAATACCCTATTTTTACACAAGGTTTAAGCCAATTTTATAAGCAGCGGAATCCTTTCTCATTATAGAATTAGCCACAGAAAATAAACATATATAGGAGGGTAGTTAAAATTATATACACAATAAAAATTCAGTTTATTAAATAAATTCCTCATTTATGTAATCATAATAGTGTCTTGATTACACGAACATAATAGTGTCTTCTTAGACTCATATAAAAATTACATATGTAACTGCTAAGAGATAGATAGATTAATATGATAACTTAGAGAGCAAAAAATATAGCCAAAGGATCTGTACCAAGAATCTGTATGTCTATGAGAGACAGAGAGACATTTAGACATTTCAGTTCTTTCCTGATACATATAAAATGCATGTATGTTCAGAAAATAACATTAAAAATGATCATTTCCTAAGAAATTTTTGACTGGAATTGTATTATCACAAATGCTCAAATTATATCCTAATAAAAACAAAACAACACAATGAGGCGTGTCTTCCAGCCTCAACCAATTTTCTGAGCTTGGTGATATTTGGCCCATCTCTTCTAACTTTTATTAAGCACATATATAAAGAAGCTTCCTTTAGAAAATGCCTTATTTTCCTAAATTAGAGAGGCACTTAACATCTTCAAAAATGCATCAGACCTTCACAATTTAGGAAAAATAATTACTACAACATGCTCTGGGAATTAGGCTATTACAGAAAAACTTTCAGCCCTTTCCCGCATAGGAAGTGGACTGTAGGAAGTTCATTTCTCGGCTCTACTGCTATTATCCTCATTCCTCAGGGGAAGACTTAAGTATCTCAGATTCTCAAACAAGGAGGAAAAAAAACCCAAATCTCTATTCTTCAAATAAGTAGAAATAATTATGAACTTCTTTGGCCAAATGTAATTTTCACATTGAAGAATGAAGCAAGGCCCTTTACAACAGCCGTTATTAATGATGCTGATATAATTACTATTTGAAAAAAAGGAAATATGCCCAGAAAAATCAATTATAAACCACCAAGTGTTCCCTGGACTTCTCAGAGAAGTTCTATACCTCGTGTCTCTGATGAGCTCTCCATTAAGAGACTGGCTGTGTTCCTAATGGTTGCCTTCAATTATTTAGAGGGGATTTACTAAGCTTTTGCATTTTATTTTAAATTGGTCTGGATACCAGTTCCTGATCTTCTATGCAGAACTGAAGGGCTAGTCAGAAAAACAGAGTAACCTCTGTGGTCTTACTTAAAAATAAAAATAATAACAAAGTCCTTTACCTTTTATACCATTTGTCACAGAAACATGGTATCATAATTTTTGCACCACTGAAAAAAAATATGGGGAAAATAATGATCTAAAAAGTTATAGGGCCTAGAGAGATGGCCTAGCGGTTAAGAGCGCCGACCGCTCTTACAGAGGACCCGGGTTCGATCCCCAGCACCCACATGGCGGCCGAAAACCCTCTGAAACTCCAATTCCAGGAGAACTCCAGTTCCAGGGGAATCCGACACCCTCTTCTGATCGCCGCGGCATTGCACGACACGGGTGCACAAACCTGCATGCAGACAGTACATCCATACACATACAGAAATACATAAAATTAAATTTAAAAAAAAATTTTTTAAAGTTATTAAGACCAATCCCTTCTCTGGACTAACTCCCTAACCCTAAATAGCCAACTACCCTAGCATAGGTGGCTAAACCCTCCTTCAGGTGACCCCAAACCCCATCTCTCCTGGCATGACTGACCTGCCAGACAGTCTCAACCTACTTAGGACAGTGGTGGTCATTCCAGACCCCAACCTACTGCAGAATTCCACAACTGGTCAGACACTGAATATATTTCTGAAAGAGACCCATTCCTAGGAGACACATCTTTGACCCTCTACACATGGAACGAGGGGCGGAGAGAAAATGAGTGCATCCCTCAAATCTCACCAAGCTTCCTTATACAGTCAAGCTTCAAAGAATGAGAACTTACAGAGAGTGTATCCCTGGATGGGGTCCCTATATTAAATCTCACCCACTCACGGCTCAGGGATCATTGCAGAAGAGGAGGCGGAAAGATTGTCAGAGCCAAGGCTGGTGCATGAACATAAAGAAACAGTGGTGTACAGTCAACTGTAAGCTTTCACATGTGAGCTTGTGAAAATGTGGACATCAGGTACAGAACCCATGTCAGCTGGGACAAGGTCTCAGAGTGGAGCAGGACAAATAGGTGAGGGATTGGCCCTGGACTGAGCACTATAAGAGACTGAGTACTTTTGGGTGAGTATGCCTTATCTAGGATTTCTAGATGTGCTGACTAGACTCAAGTGGATCTACTTGCACATTTCAGTTCTGGAGCTTGACTGGAAAGAACTAAGCTTGGATGTTGTAATACACTAGTTCTGATGAGGGATTGGTGCATGAGTGAGGACTGGGTTTATTGGAAACTATTGTATGAGTTGTACAGATGCTCCCTAAAAATTATATCTAAAAATATTTTTAAAAATCATTAATATATCCTTTTGCCAAAGGAAACCATCTAGTTTGAGCAGATGCACTTGCCAAACACCTTTGCTTTTACCTCATCACATTCCTGTGCTTCTAATATTAGTTGATAAGGATCCTATTATAATCATCCAATATTAATTAGTGTCTAGATATGGGATGCTGTTCAATCATTCTGTCTTATCTCATCTTTTGGTACCTTCACCTTAGTAAACTTTTCTTTTTTAAATTTTATTTATATTTATTTATTTATTTTTATGTGTATGAATGGACTGTCTACATGTACGTTTGTGCACCCGTGTCGTGCAATGCTGCGGAGTTCAATAGAGGGCATCGGATTCCCCTGGAACTGGAGTTAAAGATGGTTCTTAGCCGCCATCTGGGTGCTGGGGATCGAACCCGGGTCCTCTGCAAGAGCAGTCGGAGCTCTTAACTGCTCGGCCATTTCTCCAGCCCAAAGTAAACTTTTCTAAAAGTAGGTGTAGCTGAAGGCAAAGCATAAAATACAGACAAACTTAATGGTAGAAAATATGCCAGTGCCATCCACTTTCAGATTAGGATATGGACTTGTGAAAGGACAGAAACTAATTTAAAATGGGCCTGAATGATGGCCACCGAATTGACCATACATATCCTTTGATTTAAACAATCATACTGGGTTTATGACAAAGTCTATAGACAGGAAATATTTTTCTTGATTCTCTTAGAAATTGTTAAGGAATTTGTCATTGAAGAATATGAACTATGCGATTTTCCGGGAATACTTACTTAAGACATTTATTTGTAGCACATCACAAAATGGACATTTTGAATAACATCCATGTACACAGTCTAATTTCTGTCCCTTTGTTAAATTCGATGATCCAAAATATCTATAATACATTATCTAAGCCCTTAAAAAAATGACTGTTATGGATTTAATTTCAAGAACAAACCTGTATTCTGCCTTCATAAATATTACATGAAGTTATTTTCTCCTGATTTATTCAATAGTCATTATTTTAAAGCATTTCAATTTTCCAACTCAAGTTTTGAGTGAGGAAAAATGTAATTTTCTAATTCTGGTGTTATTGAGCTTGTTGTCAAAAAATAAAATTAGGTTCCCAATCTCAGTTAATGGCTCTGAGTTTTTAAAGTCATTTTTTGTCCTACTACTGATATCCATGAAAATATAGAAATTTGAAATACATACTTCTTTTTATTATTATAATGAATAACATAGGCTTTAATATTTTGTATTGGTAGAGAAAAATAGAGACATGTAGAAAGGAAAGAAACTGAAATGGCTTATGTATGCCAACTTTGGAGCTGTAGATCATTGCTCCCTGTCTGATAGGAGAGCCAGAATTATTTCCTGCATGACATGCTGTCCCTTGAAAGTTAAATCCAAGACTCATTTGCAATCTAAAGTTCTATTAGAATTTAGAGTGAAATGACTTTCTATAATAAAAATTCTCTGTGGATAAAACTTTAAATAATTAAAGAGATGAAACATTTTCATTTTTTGGCTTAGATACTAACCCAGGATGGTGAGATCTTTAATATTAACAACTGTAGCAGAATACAAGAAGAGCACTTCAGGTCAAGGTTAGGCAAGTGTGAAAACCCAAGGTAGAAAGGAATTTTCCAGGTCCAAGAAAGAGACATGGTGTATATAGTAGGCTGAGTCCGTTCCAGAAGGGATAAAGGATAGGGCTGACCCAGTGGGATAAAGAAAGACAAACATGCATCTACTTCTTCCCTCATCTCATTTAAATATGTGTGCCCATGTAAATCCATAGTATGTCAGCACTGTGAATTTATATTAAGGTTGGAATTAAAATGTTAATGAGTTGTTAAATAATCTTGAAATATAATAGATTTATTACAATTTATTTTCTTCCATGATTTTGAAATATATTCATATTTTCCCTAGACATCATTTGATTTTTTATTAATGTCATAAATGTAAGTCATATTTGCACAGTTTATCACACTGGAAAATAATTCACTTTGATCTATTATTTAGATATTTTTCAGTTTGGGATCTTTAGATCAAGATGGGATTAATAAATATATTCTTTTAGGAGATGGAGTGATTGCTCAGTGGTCAATTATTGCCTGTTGTTGTTGCAGAGGACCCAAATTTAGTTTCCAGCACCCACATCAGGTCCTTACACACACCTGTAACTCCAGCTCCAGAGAGATCTACTACTTCTGGTATGCAAAGACAATTTCACTCAAGTGAACATACAGACACAAACATTCACATTATTTAAAATAAAATAAAACTAAAAAATTCCTTAAAATATAATCACAATAATTCATATTGGATTCACAAGTTTATTTCTCAAGAATATTAAGTCTATAATGAATAAAAATTTCCATTTTTTTCAAATGATAAAAAACACTCTGGGGAATGTATGTTTATATTCAGATATAGTCTTTTTTTATTAATTTTTTTTTATTTCTATATGTGTATGAATGTACTGTCTGCAAGCAAGTCTGTGCACCCGTGTCGTGCAATGCCGCGGAGGTCAGAAGGGGGTCTCGGATTCCCTTGGAACTGGAGTTCTCCTGGATGTGGAGTTTCAGACGGTTCTCGGCCGCCATGTGGGTGCTGGGGATCGAACCCAGGTCCCCTGTAAGAGCGGTTGGCGCTCTTAACCGCTAGGCCATCTCTCCAGCCCCTCAGATATAGTCTTAAATAACTATAGTTTTCACATGTCTTTCATTTCATTTTTTAATGTTAAACATATATATATATATTATATATATAATATATATATATTATATGTATATATATTATTTGCTTAGTAAAGGTTTTTCAGGCACAAAAGTAATCTGACTTTATGGCCCTTTCCCTCTAGCTCTTTCTCAGTTCTCTGTGCTAGGATGTGGCAGCAACTAGCACTTCGCCCAGCGTAGCTACATCGTCAATGAAAATTGAGGAATATTGGATTGAATTAATTTATAGTTATTTATGAATTTCTTCTTTTACATTCTTTTTTTATTTAAAAAGTGTTGTGTCATATATTCTTAGTGGAAAGTGGCTTTTTGTTTTCTGGAATCCTGCTAAACTATCTATTTTGAAAAGCTCATCCTTTGAAAAATGAATAGACATGGGTAAAATGTATTCTTGAGAGAATTTTAGTCTCACAAAAACTAGGTGACAGCATATACTAGTCCCATGGAAGCAAAAACCAGGGAGAAAAAAATCCCAGCATAGACATTAGGAAGTGGGTAAAAGCTCTAACCCCACTAAAGGTATTGTGGCAACAGATGGTTGCTGGGAGAGGAAGAGACAGGCTCTTTCAAGCATGGGACTCCTAGTAGGTTAACCAAGTTACAGTGGATAGACCCACACTGAAGAACATTTCAAGAAACAAATTAGACACTAAAGGCCTTATTTTCTATAATAAGAAAGAGAGAGAGAAAAAAACTAAAGTGGGCAGGGGGTAATAAGGGGCAGTGTGGAGAGAGGAGGAGATGTAAATACTATCAAATTATATTGTATAAAAATCACAAAAACTCAATAAAAATTTTCACTTAAAAAATAGAGCAAGGTGGAGAGATGACTCAATGGTTAAGAGCACTGATTGCTCTTGCAGAGGACCTGAGTTTGGTTCCCAGGACCCACATGGAAGCTAAAAATCATCCATAACTCCAAGGGAAATCAAACACCCTATTCTGACCTTCCCAGGCATTACACAATATGGACATACTTACATACATGTAAGCAATACACTCATACACACAAAAATATAAAATAATAAATATTTTATAAAGTAAATGAATAAAAAATAAAACAGCTAGCAGGTAATTTAACTTTAAAGATTTTCCTTTTCAAATAAACACACACGCACACACTCACACACACACACACACACACACACACACACACAGAGCTGTCAATCTGGTGCAATGGGCTCTCTGAGAGCAGGACTCTCAATACTACAAATGCATTATTGTGATCAGAATTTGGGGTAAGACATCGCTGAAGTGAACTGTTCAGTTATATCCTACAGAAATTGAATCGAATCTTCTCTGAAAGAAAGTTTTTAAAATTAATGACATGAATTATGGTCAAGCAATAACAAAAGCCCATGCATATGAAAAATTATGAGTGGGTCAACACAAATCATCTGCAGCAGATTTATGTTAAATCGTCCCAACACAAAACAAATATGTGTGGAATATTTAAAAATTACATTCTATTATTAAAGTGAAAAAGGCAATAAAAGACTTGGGTAAATGGAACTTCTGAAATGCAATGTTCATGTTGTATATCTATGTATAAACACTTCTACATGTATATATTTCTCAGGCATATATTTGATAAATCCCAATGAAAGGAGAAATTATGTAAATTTGGATATGTATCTGAAAAAATGTAGCCAGAATTCGGTACAAAGTGTCAAGTAAAGGAAAATATAAAGAGGAAGAAAAAGTTGTGAAGCACAGAGCAGTAGAATCACAGTGATGACACAGCATTTCATCTGAGAAGGTGGAAATAGGAAGAATAAAATGCCTAGCCTACAATACCTACATGAGTCACGGCTCTAAACTTTCTGCAAGGAATGATTCCATAAAAGTGACACATTCAAATTGAACTCAAACAAATAAAATTTATATTAGATTTGTGTAAAATAAAGAACATAGAGAAGGAAGCATAAGTTTCAAATGAGTGAGACAGCTACAAGAGACCACTGACAAAGACATAGCATGCTTAAAACAGATTTCTTAGCATGAGAGGAAAGAGGCAACTGAAAAATATAACCTTCAAATTTTTTGATAGAAAACATCTATCAACCCGCAAAGATCTATGCCACAATATTTTCTGAGAGCAAGGATAAAATAAAGATGTTTAGAGATAAACTAAAAAAGAGGACTTGTCACCAAAGACCCACACAGAAGAATGGGATTCTGTAAGAAGAAAATAATTCCAAAAACATAGAATAAGAAATAAGCAAATAAAGAAAACAGTGAAGAAGATAAGTATGATTTTTACATTCTTTTAAAATATTTTTAAAGAAAAACCTACAAGAACTGGATTTAAAAAAAAAAAAAAAAAAGCCGGCATCATACCACACTTTGGAAGAGTGTCCTCAAATGGAAAGCTATGGCCCCAGGTGTTGGTGTTGATTGCTGGATCTTTAAATAGTGAGACTCGGTGGGAGATTCTTAAGCAATTCTGTATGTGTTCTCCTAGAACTCTGGAGGACTGAGGTCAGCCCTCTCCTCCATTTTCCTAGCTCAAATTATGAACATGTGCTCTCAATGCTAGGAGTGAGGTGCCTAAACCAATGAGGTCACTTCATCACATTTTAACCTCCAAAAATGGGAACTAAAACCCTCTCTTTATTTCTCAAGGGAGAAAGGGTTTATTTTGGCTTAGAGTTCCATCAGGGCCCAGTACCCCACGACTGGAGGGGAAAGCACGGCAGCAGGAGCAGGAGGCTGGCTGCTCCTGTTGCGTCTACACCGAGAAACAAAGTGTGAACAGGAAATGGGTTGGGGCTATAAAACCTCAAAACATGGCCCTAGTGGCCTACTTTTCCATCAAGGTTCTCCCCCCTAAAACTGTTTCAAAACTGGGAATCAAGTGACCACATGCCTTTGCCATCTTCCCCTTTCCAGGTCTAAGAGGGAAACAACAACACCCCCACTCTGGATGACGCTGGTGAGCTACTTAGAATCTTCTCACTCATTTGCCATTTTTCCACTCTAGGATTATCATGGGAACCTCTGCTCATCCAATTTGGACAACCCTGGTAAACCAGGTTGAACCCACCAACTCCTTTGTAATATCCACACTCACAGGTCTAATTGTAATTGCTTACCTGGCACACTGGACAGGTCTGGAATCACCCTATCTTTCCAATCAAAAAAAAAAAAAAATTCAGGGGCTGGAGAGATAGCCTAGCGGTTAAGAGCACTGACTGCTCTTGCAGAGGACCCGGGTTCGATCCCCAGCACCCACATGGCGGCTAAGAACCGTCTGTAGCTCCAATTCCAGGAGAACTCCAGTTCCAGGGGAATCTGAGACCCTCTTCTGACCTCCGTGGCATTGCATGACACGGGTGCACAAACCTACATGCAGACAGTACACTCATACACATACAAAAAATCAAAAGTGTGAACCAACTGTCTATTCATACCTGATCAGAAATTAACTAAGCTAAGACACCAATATAAATGGACCAAAACTTTTCTTTTAAAAACCCAAATCAGAATTTCATATCAGACACACAACCAAACCAAGGAAGTCTGTGGAAAGACACAACACAGATAATATGAAAAACTGGAAGAATTTCATCCCACCAAACTCCACCAGTCCTATAAACGTGTTCTATAATGAGAAACTACCTAGTGGAGCCCCCAGACCCAGAACCTAAAGATCATAAGCATGATCAAAGAATCTGAGGACTTTAAAGAACACACAAACAATTCAGGGAATTCAAAGAGGATAGGAATAAACTGAAGCTAAAGACAATGCAGTATACATGAATGAAATGACACTGACAATTGGGGGTTTCAAAGGAAATTCATGAAAGATATAGAAAAACTGAAGAAAATTCAGGATGAAATGAAGATGGAATTGAAAAACTCAATAAGCCAATTAAACAGGAGAGTCACCAACAGAATGAACCAAATGGAAAATAGACTTAAAGACTTCAAGATAAAGTTGGAGGATTAGTTTGCTCAAGCAAAAACTGTGAAAAATTAAAAACACAGGAATAGAATATACAGGAGCTTTGACACACACAAATCTATGAGTTATAGGCATAGAGGAAAGAGAAACATTTCAGGTCTACGGCATTAACTGGGCCTTTAAAAGTTTTATAGAAGAAAGTGTCCCTAAATTAAGGAAAATTATACCCATATAGATACGAGAAGCACACAGAACACAAAACACATAGGAAAAGTAAAGAAATTTCCCATGGTATGTCATAGTAAAAACACTGAATATACAGACGAAGAGAGGGTACTGAAAGTTGCAAGAGATAAATAACAAGATATGTGTAAATGTAAACCTATCATAATAACAGCTGACATTTCAATGCAAACTTTAAGAGCCAGAAGATCCTGAAGCAATGTACTTTAAGTTCTGAATGACCACAGGTGCTAACCCAGATTTCTTTACCCAGAAAATCTGTTGAACATAGTTGAAGGAGAAATAAAAATTGTCAATGATATACATATGGAAATAATTCATGTCCTCCAAACCAGCCCCAGAGAGAATACTTGAAGTGATACAAAGGAAGGAATAGCCTTAACAAAGAAGCTATAGAATGAAAACAAACTAACCTATAATTATAGAATAGAAAAATAGGACTAATAACACAAACATAAAATGAAATGGCAATGACCAATACACATCTTTCAATAATTACTCTCAACATTAATGGCCCCAATTCTCCAATGAAAAGTCATAGGCCAGTTAAAGAGATTGAGAAACAAAATCATTTTGTATAACTAATCTTTTGTAGCTTTTATCAATAATTTCTCATTTCCTGCTTGTTATGTATGCTTTGTTATAAAAATACCATATGTTTATTCAGTACATTGTTAATTCATTGGGATCAAACTCATAGGCTAAGCAACACTTCAACTCTGTGCTTTAGGAACATCTATCATTTTGATATTCATGATTCTACTCCTAGATTTTTTTTACACTCTTTACAGATAGCATCCTTTATTATCTCCAAGAAACTCATCTTAACTTCAAGGACAGGCACCATCTTAGAGTGGACAGATGTTAAAAATAGTCCAGGAAAATGACTCCAAAAACAAGCATTGATACCTTAATATCAGAAAAGAATAGACTTCAAACTCAAATAAATCAAAAGAGCTAGAAAGATCACTTCATTCTGATCAAGGGAACAATCAACCAAGAAGACAATATAATCATGAATATGTATGCACCAACCTATGGTGCATCAAATTTCATAAAAATAGTACTATTGGATTTCAAGACATACATTCATCCCAACTTATTGATAGTAGGTGATTTCACTAAGCCACTTTCTTCAGTAGACAATTCATTTGAACAAAGAATAAACAGAGAAACATCTGAATTAAAGATATATAAAATGGTTCAAAAAATATTACAGAATATTCCACCCAAGCACCAAATGATACACATTCTACTCAGCAACCCAGGAAGTGTCTCTAGAATGGATCACATACTGCAGCATAGAACAAACCTTAAAAAATGCAAAAAAATTTGAAATAATCCCATATATCCTATCAGAATTCCTGCAGCAAAAGAAGCCCTAGTAAACACATGAATTTGTGGATGTTATACAACACACTACTGAATGGGTCAAGAAGAAATCAAGAAAGAAATAAAAAGGTTTTGAAAGAAAACACAACACACAAAACCTCATAGTCACATTAGAACCAGTTCTAAGAGGAAAGCACCTGTATTTAAAAAAAAAAAAATCAGAAAGCTTGTGAAAGATAGCTCAGCATTTAAGATCATTATTTGTTCTTGCAGAGAATCTGGGTTTGATTCCCACACCCACATGGTGACTAACAACCACTCCATGGGATCCCACATGATCTTCTAACCTCTACTGACATTGTATGGCACAGGATCACCTACACATATGTAAGCTGTACGATCATGTACATAAAATAAAAATAATGAATAAAATTTTAAAATTAGAGCAAAAATAAATGACTTAACAATACTCTACAAGAATCTGAAAAACAAGGACAAACCAAACCCAAATCCAGTAGATTAAAAAATATGATAAAACTCAGATGAGAGATCAATGAAATATAAGCAAAGAAAAGAAGAAAAGGATTAATAAGTCGAAGAACTGGTTCTTTTTAAAAGGTAAACAATATAGGCAGACACTTATCCCAGTTAACCAGAAGAAAGAAAGAGCAAATGTACAAATAAACAAAATCAGAGTCAAAAGAGGAAAAATCACAATAGAAACCAAAGTGCATTTCAATATGTCATTAGCAAACAGAAATATTTTTTAAAAATTATTTCTAATAACAACATCTATAAAGTACCTGGGAATTAATCTAAAATATTTTAAATTCAAGCAAAACATAATAAAAATTTTATAGGAAGACATTAAAAAGTTCCTAATACAAAGTTTATAATCACAAATAAAAGGGAAGTTACCCGAGAGGTCAGTTTTCCACTAAATAATAAACAAACTTATTGAAATTTTTCTATTAATAAATTCTTGAGGGTACTTTTTGTGCAAATTGACATTTCTGAAGATTGAGAAAATTTGAACAATTTATTTAATAGCTGCCCAAATAACCTACATATAAATAGATCTTAAATGCAGGGCAGAAATGGCATCAGAGATAGGGAACTTATGACCTGCGCACCACATGGTGTTGAGTAATTCTGGGAGAAAAAAAGAAAAGAATCTATACACTGACTTCCTGCACTGAGAGACATTAAGTGCAAATGATTTAAGGTTATAAATGTTATTTAAATCTTTACATTTAAGAAAGGGGAACTCCAAAAAATTTTAAAGAAATCTGTATGATAAACTTTTCACCATTGGTAAGGAAATATTTTTTGAATGAAATTCAAATATTTACCACAAAATGGAAATTATTGTGTTAATTTTATTTGAAGAATGCTTTCTTCCAAAAGACCTACTAAGATTGGAAAAAAGATACAATAAAGTCTACAAGAAGACACTTGCCATGTATACAAACAGCAAGAGGTAAGTTTGCAGAATACATAAGTAAATTCTGTAAAATAATCATTTATAAAACATGCTCAGCCAGGTGTGGTAGCAAGCCTTTAATCAATAGGGAAGTGAAGACTAGGAGCCATAGGCCATTCTGAGAACTGGTCTTCATGGGAAGAGTTTGAACAGGACTAGGAGGTATGGAAACAATATTCATTCATGAAATCCTCAAAAACAAAATAAAGGTTAATGTGCCTCTCACCTGTCACCAGAGAAGATTTCTCATGAAGCAGATGGTGATTAACCAAGACACATACAACTGGCCAACATGCAGAGAATAGGTTCCAGAGTGTTTATCCTTGAATACTACCCCTATATCAAAACCATGCTACACAAGACCCAATGATCATTGCAGAAGTGGGGCACAAAGATTGTAAAAGCCAGAAGTGTTGTATGACCACAAGGAATGGAGTTTTCCAGACACCTGAGTATCCTATGAACTCACAGCATTTGTGACAGCATGCATTAAACCAACTTTAGCTCAAGCCAGATTAAATCCCAGCATATAAGTGGGGAAGTGTGTAAAGTACCCCTAGCTGAGGAACTATTGGCAACTGATGGCTGCTGAGAGGAGAGTAAGTTTCCTTTAAGGGTGTGACACTGAGTAGGATAACTGACTCCAGTAAATGGACCCACACAGAAGAGGACACAAAGTTGATGTGATAGGCCTTAATATATATCTTAATATTCATATATATATTACAAAGTACATTAAATCAGTTGGGAGGGTTAATTAATATGGGGGGTTGCAGAGAGGGGAGATTTAAATATGATTAAAATATGTTGTATGAAGTTTATAAACCAGTAAAAAAATGAAAAAGAAGGAAAAGAAAACAAAACAGAAAAGAAGCAGCCAATAGAAACCTACATAAATCTCTGTCAATTTCTATAATAAAATGCTGTAAGTCACTGATGATGAAAGGATAAGAAAAATGCCAGTGACAAACACAGTGAGTGACATTCTATACATACTAGATTGCAAACATTAAGAAATCTGACTTTCTGAAAATTGGACATGTGGAGCAATTAAGAACATTTTGCTACAATGACTGAAAATTGCAAAATAATTTTGGAGAATAATGTCATCAATTTATGTCTATTCACATCCAATCAACCACCAAGTTCCTTGATAAATGAGATGCTTAAATTATTTCTTGTGTTCAAGCAAATGTACTAGAATGGTCAGGAAAATGCTGCTTAGTAGAAGAAAAAAATGCAAGTAAGAAATGAGTAAATAAATTGCAGTATATTAAAATATGAATAATGCATATTAGTGAAATAAAAGAATAGAAAATGCCACACAATAATAAACCTTAGAACATAATGAAGTCCCAGAAGACTACACATACTAGTACAGTATTTATAGAAAGCTTAAAAATATACAAAGTATGTATTATTTATGGGCCCAAACAGATGTGGTAACACTTGGTTATTTAAGCAAGGACAATATAAATACAAAATGCAATACCATAAATACTTCTGTGAAGCAAGCAGAGTGGGATGGAGAAGGGACACAGAAATAAACCTATGTTAATGGCTCCAGGAGGCTGAGTGTTCAGGAACACTGTTACCAGTCTTAGATTAATGATCCCCAAAGTGAGTACACTAGAGCTAGTCTTCATAGGTATTTACCACTGCAAAGTTGTGCACATAAAATCAATTTGATCAGTTCACTGTGGTACATATCAAGCCATCTCTAAGCTTTGAAAAATCACATTTAATTGCTCATGGGAAATCAGCAGCCATGTAACCTATTTAAGTTTACCTAACTTTGTGTTTTCTAAACGTATCTGACTGAGTTGGCAGGAAAAAGAGTGATCTCTACACAAACAGAATCTGCTGGAAAGAGGGTCTCCAGCTGCTGCAACTTTGGATCCATAATTATTCACCACACAGTACCTCTCTCTTCAGAACTCATCTATATGGTTGTTTCTGGGGCTTCGAAATGCTGGGCCAGACTTTCTCTGAGCTGCTCCACACAAGCCTTTCACCCCATTCCTGCTTCTTTACAGGGATCAGAAGTACACTCTGGGCCCCAGGCTTGGTGGTTTATAGCTTTAACCCTCTCACTCGGGGTAGAAACTGCAGCCATGTTCTACATAGTGAGTTCCAGGCCAGCTAAGGCTACAGGGAGACCCTGTCTTTAAACAAACAAACAAAGGAAGTGCACTGTGGTCCGAAGACTTCTTCCCTGCCCCTGATCTGCCCTCCCTACATACCTTCACTTTCAACAGTGTTCTTTATTCAGCTCCCCCCAAGGATTCTGGCATATGTTACCATAAAATGTTATTGAGGAGTTTGATTCCTATCCATTGGAAATACCCCTCCATGGAAAACTCCTCAGAAAATGCTACTTTAATTCAAATTTTATTGGTAATAAGTGAAAAAATATAAAAACATAAAAGTATTATCTCCACACTTTTATCTTCAGAAAATATCATTTTAAAATTGTGCAAATCTCTTTCCCCTCTGAATCCTTTGTTTTTTAAATTTTTTTTTAATTTTATTTATTTATGTATGTGTATGAATGTACTGTCTGCATGCACGTTTGTGCACCCGTGTCGTGCAATGCCGCGGAGGTCAGAAGAGGGCGTCAGATTCCCCTGGAACTGGAGTTCTCCTGGAATTGGAGTTTCAGACGGTTTTCGGCCGCCATGTGGGTGCTGGGGATCGAACCCGGGACCTCTGTAAGAGCAGTCGGCGCTCTTAACTGCTAGGCCATCTCTCCAGCCCTGTTTTTTACTTTCATAATGTAGATTAGGAAAAAATAAATTTCAACCAAAAAGTAAATCACTCTGATACTGGTTTTTTCTTTGCTAAATAATTTTGCTATTCTAATAAATTTATTTAATTGACGTATGAATTTAAAGCAAAACAGGTTTAAAAAAGAAAAGCAAATACACATATATTCACTTTAAATATTTACATAGATGTACCTAAATCAAATAAGTGGAGGATTTTTATCCAAACTGATAAAATTAGTATGTTAATTGGCTTGACATTACTATAGTAAAATTCTTGAGTCAATTTATAAAGTAAAATTATTTATCTAGCTTATAGTTCTGGAGGATACAGTCCAGGGCAATTGGTTTATGGTAAGGATGACAGATAGTAAGGGCAAGGTACATGTACCAGAGCAAAGCTGCTCACATCACAAGTGGGGAAGGACAGAGGAGAGAGAGAGAGAGAGAGAGAGAGAGAGAGAGAGAGAGAGAGAGAGA
>VZQC01012068.1:2016465-2065007 GCA_009823505.1 Rhizomys pruinosus
GACCGCTCTTACAGAGGACCCGGGTTCGATCCCCAGCACCCACATGGCGGCCGAGAACCGTCTGAAACTCCAATTCCAGGAGAACTCCAGTTCCAGGGGAATCCGACACCCTCTTCTGACCTCCGCGGCATTGCACGACACGGGTGCACAAACCTGCATGCAGACAGTACATTGATACACATACAGTAATAAATATAATAAAAAAAAATTTTAAATATGAAGTGGCTCTATAATAAGATACCCTGCTTAAGTCCCAAAAGGACACTTGTTTCTCATAATTCTAGTACAGCACTTAACTTAGGAAGGCCCCATCTAATTTGTTTGTTAACATAGAAAATCCAGTTGAAAACAATCACAAAATTAGAAATTTCAGTTTAAGGCACTGAGAAGCATGCAGTCTCTTGCTCTACATTACAAAGATCCTCCTCCACCACGATGAAAAAAATGTAAATAGAAGCATAGATGAAGGGTGTTAGTTTGACTCGTTCCATTCTATTCAATCCCCTGAGCATTGACCAATAATTTGTGTGGAAGATTTAACTGCTTCATTCTTCCTAATGAATCTCTTGCCTCCAATTTTTAAGAGTGTCATGTGGTGTTCTAGACCAGTAGTGTTTACTAAACACTGCAAATCGGATGAAATACTAGCAAAATACAGTCTATTTAAATCTTTGCGACACCAAGTACTTTCAAGGTCAGAGCTTCAAATAGTATGATCAGAATTATGACTTATTTATGTGTAGTAATCTATATATTGAGTGTTTTCTTATCTTTGTGCTTGTCTATATACTAAGAAAAAGGTAATATGCATTCCAACATATTTACTATATAATTTCATAGCTACATTCGGCTTTCTATATTATTTGACTTTAGAAGCTACATAGTATAAATATCAGCATAGAACCCAGAGGTTCTAAGCTCTAGAGTTAAGTAAAGTTCACTTCCCATCTGTACCAATACTAAATTACTAAGTGACCTTGACAATTTACTGGAACACTGGAAACCCTGGTCATGCCATCTGTCAGGTCTCACAGGGTAATGGTGAAGCTATTCTGACCAATGGGAATGCTCCATGCTTACAGCATAAAAGAACAGCATGAAAGTGTTAAAACTGAAGCTTTTACTTAACTACATGGTTTTCTGATTTGTTTTGACTAATTTAACCTGTCATTTTAGGCTCAAACCTTATAATTTTTTTCCAAAGAGTCCACTAATTAGTATGCCAAAATTGATTAAACATTGCTAGGATGAAGATAAAATACCATCAACAAATGTATTGATAAAAATATAATCAATATTAGAGTTGGGAACTATAAAATGTTGGTATTTGCCTGTTCTGGTTATCTGCTACTACCTAGCAAACCAACCCCAAAGGTACTGGACAGCTAATCTTGGCTCTACAACCTGGGATCTTAGCTGGGAGGATACCCAAGTGGCTGGGAGCTAAGGGTGATGAGATGGCCCAAGAGGTAAAGCACCTGAGTTCACCAGAACCAGCATGATGTAAGAAGAGAGCCTCCTCCTACAAATTGTCCTCTGACCTTCACCAGCATACCATGATGGATTTGCAAATACACCCACATATCCCCCAACCACACACACAATGACCAAGTAAATGTAATAAAATTATTAATGAAAACTGATGGATCTTCGCACCCTGATGTCATCTAGACAGTTTATTCCCCTCTGCCCCCTTCTCTGCCTCTATGCCCCTTACACTCTGTGATTGATTCACCTCCCCCCCCTTTATTTTTCTTGCAATCATATGGACAAATTACTCTTACATTTTCACATTGGATGGTACCAACATAGGTAGGGCATCAATAGTCATAATAGGGTATAAAGCATGAATTTTCCAAATAATAAAATGACCTATGGTAAAGAGAAAAGGTTTGAATATTGGAATGTGCTGCCTTGAACATCTATTTCGGTTTTATGTTTGTTTGTTTATTTTCCTCATCAATTGCTTTTTTGAGTATATCTGAACTTCTTTTCAATTTTGTTTCCCTTGTAACATTGAGAGTGCACAAATTCTCGAATGGGCTACAAGCTTTATTTTGTTTTCAGTTTCACTTCTTATTCTTATTTTCACTTCTTATTCACTTCTTATTCTAAGTCTCAGTAAACTTAATCTCAGATTAGACAAAAATGAGAAGGGGAACGAATTAGTTCCTTGAATCTGAACTATGCACTGGATGATATCAATGTATTAACAACAAATAAATATAATTATACAGCTCAAATCATCCAAATTTGAAAATAAGATGTGTTCATCATTAGTTGTTGGTGTTATGATACAATACATGATTAAAATCACCTTAAAAGTAGAAATGTTTTTTTCTCACAGTTTTAGAGGTTTCAGCCCATAGATATCTGCCTTCCTTGCTTTAGGCTTGTAGCAAGGCAGAAACATCATAGCAGAAAGGCCAAGTGAAGGAAAGATAGAAAGAAGGGTCCTGGACAAGGCATACCCTGAACTGTCATACTCCCAATGACCTCCTTCCTCCAACTAGGCCCTACCTCATTAGGCTGTTCAGCTATGTACTCATCCATGCACTCACACATTGATGAGGTAAATGACCTTATGAGCTAGTCATCCCTCATCAACTGTAGACCAAGCTTTCAACACAGGGACTTTGGGAAGTATGGGGGAGTACTTCTTACCCAAACCACAGAAAGAGATCTCTACATATAAAGGAAAAAATAATACACTGGTAAAACCCTAAGCCCCAACCATTTAATGATTTTTTTTATTTTTATTTATCTTTTATTTATATGAATGTACTGTCTGCATATAGGTCTGTGCACCCGTGTCGTGCAATGCCGCGGAGATCAGAAGAGGGTGTCAGATTCCCCTGGAACTGGAATTCTCCTGGAATTGGAGTTACAGACTGTTCTCAGCCGCCATGTGGGTGCTGGGGATCAAACCCGGGTTCTCTACAAGAGCAGTCGGTGCTCTTAACTGCTAGGCCATCTCTCCAAACCCAGCCCCAACCATTTAAAATAGGGAACTGAAGAACAGAAACTTAGGGTGGTGGAATTATATTTTACCAAAATTTAATTTATTGCTTCATCATGTGTTATTTCCTTTTTTTCCAATTTAATTTCAAACCCAGTTCAGTTTTATGAATAACATGTTCACTGTTTAATAAAATAGATATTAATATAATGATTTTAGAAAATAACCTTGCTTTACCTTAAATTCTCCTATTTCTGTTTAAAGTTGTCTGAAGTCATTTAAATATTTATAATTTTAAATATCCCTTTGGTTTCAATCACGTACACTGGAACTAGGAAGTGTGTGTGTGTGTGTGTGTGTGTGTGTGTGTGTGTGTGTGTAGAGAAGTGTAATCTGAATGATTCTCAATTACTACCATCTATTTATTAGTATATTCTCTCAGAAAGAGATACTTAATTTCACTTCCAGTATCTTCATAACATTTTTTTTCTTATTTTAAATCTTGAGCTATCCAGTTAATGCACATTTGATGAAAATTCAAAACTAATATTGATTTAGATCATTACCTGAAAATATCGCAATTTTTAGATAATAACAGGACATTTTCAAGTCAAAATAATATCACTTAAAATGAAGGTTTAATATTGCATTCTGGGAGAAGAGAGACTGTACTTCTTGGAACTTAAATTATCTTTCACAGCATTATTCATCAATCTTCACAGATATCATTGTTACAGATTTTAATTTCGTATAGTTTTCATGTGACACCAATTAAGATTCATAATTAAATATTTTTAAAAACAAAATTTCAGGGGCCAACTGGAAATTTGTTCTTATGAACTTGCAGCAATGCCAACAGCATTAGAAAGACCCATGCCAACTCAGTCAGACCAAAACCCAGCATGGAGAGGGTGAAATGTGCAGCAGGCCCAACCCTAGCCAATGAATTATTGACAAAAAATACTGTGGGATGAACAAGACTAGATAGGCTCACTAGACTCCAGTGGATGAGCTTATACTGAGGGACAGCTGGATATGATAGACTACCTTAAATATGTTAGGGGGTGTCTATGGGGAGTAGAGAGGGAAAGGGGTTCTAAATTTGATTAAGATGTATTATACAAAAATGAACAAAACTAAATAAAATATTAAAAATTAAAATATTTCAGAGAGATGGCTCAGAAATTAAGGGCATGTATTACTCTTGCAGAGGACCTGAGATTCAGTTCCTGCACCTGTGTCAGACATCTCACAACCATTACCACCTCAGGGGAATCCAATGCCTCCAACCTCACAAAAAAAAAAATAATAATAAATCTTAAATAATGTTTTGCTGTGGCAACAAATGCACTTAAATGTGGAAAATAAGGATAAGTAGATGTGTGGTATTTTACTCTCTCTTCTGAATGAGGAAAAGAAGGGCTGGGAAGATCTCAGTGGATAAAGCACTTGACACACATGAAAGAGTTCAGATCTGGAGTTCAGATCTCCAGATGCCATGTAAATAAATGCTAGGTGGGCTGGTAGCTCATCTGCAATTCCAAGCCAGGAGGCAGAGACAAACAGGGTAGCTCTGGAGCAAGCTCACTGGCTAGGTTACATGAATAGGTGAGTTTGGGGTTCCACTAAGGTAATAAAAGAAGATTCCAGGATTCAACTTCCTTGTCTGCATCTATATGCACAGACACATGCAGTCATATCACAGGCACATGCACATGCAAAAGTAAATCAATCAACATGTCTAAGAACCACTCATGCTTCCGTTATTTATTTAAATGAATCTCTGCTTTCTATTCAATGAAAAAAGATGTCATGTATCAACATATTTTGTAGCTGATTTAGACAAACATAACTGCCTATATTCACAAATTATGATGTCATTCAATGGAGACTTTACTACATCTTCATATTCTGCTAACACTCTCTTCCAGGTTGGGGAAGTTTTATCTATCACCTCCCTTATTATTTACGTTAATTCTATCAGAAAATCTGTCAACTAAGACAGACTTTGGAGACCAGTCTGGTATCACTGTATTTATTTACTTTTCAAGAGTTGCTTTCTTTTATCTTTTATTTCTCACATCTATCTATCAGCACTATTAAGAGGAGGCTTGTTTTTTACATACTATTTCCTTCGGCTTTGGATTTTTTTTTTAATAATTTGCATCCCATAGCTTAGTAGAATTAATGAAAAGACCACTCCATTCTGCCATGTTGTTACAACTATTTAACTTTGAAAAATGTTCACTTTGACATTTGCTATACCATTTATATCTGAGAAAATCCAAATATGCATATTAATGTTTCTAAAGACGCTTAGTATTTTTCCTCTGTTTCACACTTATTGCTAACTTATGCTAATTTTAATAATAAAAATTTTTATTTAGCTTTTTTTTTTCAGATTTATTATTTATTTCAGGCACGGCGGCTGGCCTGCTTGTGTCAGGGTTAGGATGACCAGCAACAGAATATACCAAAGTGGCAGTTTTATACCCAAGCACACAAGGAAGTGGGCTTACAATGAAATGGGTGTGGGAAGATGGGGGAATGGGCATAGGTGGGTCTGTGTCCAGTATCAGAAAGGAGTTTCTTGAGAGAAACTGGGCTTTGCGGCTGGTATCAGCAGAAGCATCTTGAAAGAGATTGAGCCCTGATTCTGGTCCTGGGTGAGGCATGATTGCAGCAACATTCCTTGGGTTGCAGGAATGCAGTCCAGGGTAATTGTTTCTTTTGAAACTTCCTCCTTAGTTGGCCTCCTGAAGTCCCTGACTTAGGTGGGCTTCAACCTTATACTTCATGCTTTTTATTTCTTTCCAATATTTCTTTCCAAAATCATACCTTCCTTCATCCTTTTTTCTTTTTTTTTTAAATTTATTTATTTACTTATTTTTTAAGGGATTCTACAACACAATGACACAGTTGTTTGCAGATAGCATTGATGTCACTCATTATGTCATGATTAGAGTCCAAAACGACATCTCCAGACAAAGTAGACTGTTGTGCTTCTTGTCCACCTGTGCCCCATCTCTAAGCCTAAGGAACAATCTGTGGACGAGGGGGAGTGGTATATTGTAGGGGCTGCGACAGGGGTGAATGCTAAAACTATGACAATATAGTCTGGACACTTATTTGATCAACTTGATTGAACATTCAAGCTCCTCCAGCTGGATGGTGGGAGCCTTGGGCTGTGTGGGCTGGGGCACAACTGCTTGCAAATTGGTTTTTTATGAAGGATTCTTGTCCAAAAAAAAAAAAAAAAAGAAAGAAAAGGAGCTAGACACTGACACTTGAACTAACTGGGAATATAAAATGCTAGTTGTTTTGTTATTTAGCTTTTTATGAAACATTTTTACAACCTGACCTAAACTATGTCTGTAGGAATTTCTAAACTTTTCTTTAAAACATTTAGTTTAAATTTAGTGCAATACTCAAATTTTCTTACAATGATTATTTTTTTCTTTTTAAATATTTTATTCTCTAATATATATATATATATATATATATATTGCTGCATTTTCTATTAGAACTTTTATTATTATCATCTATGTTTAATTTTAAAATTATGGTTAATTATCCAAATCTTGAACAATGAGTGACAAATTTAAAATTGTTGTTTGCCTATAGTATATTTTTAATAAATGCTATTAGGGCATTTTGGACTGAAGCAACTTTTCTCCATAGACAAGTATCCAGCTTTAAAGATTTCATTTTCACTTAGATACCTTTGTAAATACATGTAGTATAGGGAAAAAAAATAAATATCCCATATTCCATGAAGGTAGGCTACTGCTGTCCCTCAGTATAAACCAAATGAATATTAAGAATAAGTACTAAGAGATATTTCAACACAAATATTGAACTTTTGAGACAAGTTCTCTCTATGTAGCCCTGGCAGACCTGGAACTCACTTCACAGACTCAGAGTTCGAATTGCCTCTGCTATCCAAGACCTAGGATTAAAGGCATGCCACCACACCTGACACAAATATTAATTTTTAATCCAAGAATTTTGTAAAATATTTTTGGTGAGTAAAAATCCTAGATGCTGTTCACAATATTCCTAAAGAAACAAATTGGCTATATGGCACAATATCAATGGTTATATATTATAAATACAAATAAGCAAAAATAATTTTACTCCTCCCTTATTTGAGTTATTAATTTATGCCAGTGAATTTCACATTGCTATAACAATATTTAACCAGTTAAAGGTCAGTTGTAAAGGAATTCATTCATTTTTTCATTCAGTCATTTGAGTACTACATCATGACAGCTTCAGTACAATATGTTGGGCCCAAGGACAGGGTTTGAAACAAAGTAAACATAAATGTTATAGATTAAGAAAATCATTTACTCTTAACTCACTATTAACAAGGGCTCCTAAAAATGTTTAAAAAACTCTGTTACTTGTCTACAAGTTTTACACATTGTTTTGCTTTCTCATTATAAGAAGCTTGATCCTTGATCTTGGTATAACCTACTCAGTCTCCATGAATGAACTGAATGCTCCAGGACTTCCCTGATCCCCTAGCACTAGTCCAGTGTAAATGTCATGCTACAATAATTTGGCTATATCTCTAGGAGAAAATTTAAGTATTAATTTTTCACTTATGTTGTCAGTTTCATGAAAACCAATTTTTAATGCATGATTTCAGATCAATATACCATCTCCCTATTGCTCAACACTTAGTGAACAAGCAATGCATTTAATTTTCATTTTAGGAGAAACACGATACACAATGGAAGAAATATATGAAAAAATGTCATGAATGATTTCACAGTGATTTGTGGTTCTTTCCTGCTTTGGATTACTGGGAATAATCAAGAGTTGATTATAGTAAATTATAGCCATAGTATGATAAATGGCAGTTCTTTAGTGCAGCTAGAAAATACATATTTAGAATAAATACTTCTATATTTTCCTTATGTATTTATATGCTAAAATGTTGTCAGAGCAGTTGGATGACTTTTACCTAAGGAAAATATTTCAGAACACTCTACCTACTGCCTCCCTAACAATGAACTGAGCCCCTTCCCTCTTCAACAGAGAAACCTCCCCTCATACATTTTTAAAGAATGTGAGAAAGGAAAGCATCTTTCCTGTTTGTCAGCTACTAAACCCAATTGTGCCTGTTGTTTATGGGTATCAACATGGAGAATGCAAGATAGAGTTGAATCTTTCAATCCCAGGAAGGCAAGACTCCAGAAAATGGAAGTTTTTCTCTCTATAGTTCTTTATTATTAATTCAGTCACCAAGGAAAGCAGGCCTATCTTCCTTTTAGCTTGTGTGTGTCTCAGAGTCAGTGGGCTATCTCTACCTCCCTCTTCTGGGGTAGGTGTATTGCTCTTATAACTGCTCATAGCAGAATCGGGGTGAGTTTAGAGCCATCCTAGCATGTACCACTATGTCAGAACAGCAATTTTGGTAATCCAGTTACCAGGGAAAAATGACCAAAGCTGGACAAGTCACATCCTGTACTAAAAGCTTGAAGTTTTCTTTGTAGGTGTCAATCAACTGATAATTTTCCAAATACCGCTTATGTATCTGGTATTTCTTGCAGTATCCTTCTTCTTTGTTTTGTTTTAAATTTGAGTGAAATGCAAACAATTTTTTTAGAAAATTGCAGCTGATTTGAAATATATATTGATATATATTGAAATAACTAGACTAAGGGGCCAGCTGGTATAAAATTAAGTGCCAGAGACTCTAAGAATTAAGTGCTATTGTCGCTAAGAATATAGAGAATATTTCTAATGGAAGATATGTAGATTTTCTTATTCTTTATAATATTAAAATGCCAGTCTTACCTGTGTCTTTAGACAACTTTAATCTGTCTAAAGTATTAGGCAGAATTAAGACAGAGTCATATATTTAGATCAGAAAACATTTCACTGATAGTAAGTAATGTAGAATTTTGAAAAGATTTTCTCTCCTCAATGTGCATATTGTATTCCTTATGAAAATCCGAAAGTTCATCCATTATTTTGATACATTTACAAAGCATTCACAAACTGATCACAGATTAGAATAAGAAAATGTTAAATTCATTACAGCAAAACATACTTTAAAAGTATGTTTTGCTGTAACAACCAACAACTACAGTTCCAGGAGATCCTCTTATGACTGCCTCAGGCATTGCAGGACACAAGCACACTTACACACATGGAGGTGATACACTCACACACACAAAATTTAAATAATAAATAAAAAGGGAAAAATATAAGGAGACCAGCTCTCTCCATCAAATTTATTCATTTTCAAATTTTAAATGTTATCTTATGAAGGTCTCACAGCACCTGCAGAGCTGGTGGCGGGGGGGGGGGGGGGCGGGGGGGATGGGGAGCTGAAGCTAAATTGCAAAGCTTCAGCTGGCTGTGGAAATTCCCACCTACTGCCCAGTCTGTGCAGGCTTACTCCTCCTGACTAAAGCTTTTGGCCTGGGCATTGGCCTCTGGCCTTCCATGGCTGAACAAAATCCACCTGTTGGGGATCCACAACCCCAGGTCACACCCCTACGTGCCAGTTGCAGGCCCCTGTCCAGTCAAAACCAGCTAGCCAAACCAACACACACTTTCCAGGCTGGTGGTCTGCAGAGCGACTCCTTTTCATCTAAAACTCACTAGCGCCAACCAGGAGCCCTGTGTCTAAAGGGGCTAGTTTATGTGCACAAAAATAATGGTGAAAAGGAAAATCCATTTGTTAGTCCACAGCATTCTGTTTCTATACCCAGAGTGACATCATATCTCAGGGCCTGGTTTCAGACCCGGTTCCTCTTGGTCCTTAACATCATGAGTATGAGAACTACTGAGTGCCTTTAATCCCAAAGCAGTGTCAGGGGTTCCCTAAAGGTTTGCTAATGTGGGCTAATCCAGCCTAAGGCCAGATTTCAGTGTGAAAAGTCAAGCAGATAATTCAGCACAAAAGAAGCCACAGGTGGCCCCCTTCTCATCTACAATCTTAACATACATTCAGGAGTAGTTTATTTAAATTTTAAACTGTTTAAAAGTAAAAGAATTTGGGGCTGGAGAGATGGCTCAGCGGTTAAGAGCACCTACTGCTCTTGCAGAGGACCTGAGTTCGATTCCCAGCACCCACATGGAGGCTAAGAACTGTCTTTAACTCCAGTTCCAGGGGAATCCAACGCCCTCTTCTGACCTCCGTGGCATTGCACCACACAGGTGCACCAACCTACATGCAGATAGTACATTCATACACATAATTTATTTTTAAAAAGTATAAGAACTTAATTACACATAACAAAAAGTAGAATGTGACCAATAAGTACAAAATAATAAAATCAAGTATATTTGTATTTTTTATTTTATTAACTTATTTTCTATGTGTATGAATGTACTGTCTGCATGTAGTTTTGTGCACCCGTGCCATGCAATGCCGCGGAGGTCAGAAGAGAGTGTCGGATTCCCCTGGAACTGGAGTTCTCCTGGAATTGGAGTTACAGACAGTTCTCAGCCGTCATGTGGGTGCTGGGGATCGAACCCGGGTCCTCTGCAAGAGCAGTCGGCACTCTTAACCCCTAGGCTATCTCTCCAGCCTCGAGATAAATACATCTGCCTAAGAGTAGGAAAATACTCTTCATTTATGGTGAATAGAAAAATACACATTTATGGAAGGTTAAAGAAAATTAACCAATTGTGGTGACACATGCTCTTAATCTCAGGATTCATGAGGCAGAGCCAGGCAAATCTTTGTGAGATCAAGAGGCCTGGTCTACATAGCAAGTTCCAGGCCTTTGGGGGCTACCAGTATGTAGCAACACCATGTCACATTACATTTAATACCTGAGTAAAATAACGTGACTCTTAACTTTAGTTTTTAATAGCTCTGAACTCAGAGCACAACCATTCCTCCAGATGTCTTTTGGAACTAAGTTCTGGAACCGTGTCCTGGAGTCAAGCCTCGCACATAATTTTATTTAAAACCATTTCTCCAGATTCTATTTTATAGAACTACAAACTTGGATCCACCCTTATCAAATAATCTTTCCCTTTTATCCCTAGGCCTAAAACATCTCATATACCCATAGTCAACCATTCTTTCTCAATCATCATTGTTATCAATGAAGATATGCTGCCTTCCAGAGATGTGATATGTTTCCTCTCAAGTATAAACACGTTCATTATATTCATTCATTAACTTTTGGTGGAGTAGCAAATTATTGTTCCAAGGCATCAGGTTCAGGTGCCTAAGTTATAAGAGTACATGGTTCAGGGAGTTCTTCCAAGGTTAATTAAAAGTCATTAGTCCATATCCTGTCATTTTTTTTTTAAGTTACTCACAGGGAGACCCTATCTAGAAAAAAATAATAGAACAATATTAAATGTAAATTTGTACTAATAAATAGGAATTAATAATTTTCAGAATGAGTAAGATAAAGGCCTGAATATAGGATTAAGAACAGTTAAATATAATCAAATACCTACCACCAGATTGGATGATTTCAATTATATTCTTTTTTTTTATTATTTTTTATTTATTTTATTTATTTCTGTATGTGTATGAATGTACTGTTTGCATGCAAGTCTGTGCACCCGTGTCGTGCAACGCCGCGGAGTTCAGAAGAGGGTCTCGGATTCCCCTGGAACTGGAGTTCTCCTGGAATTGGAGTTTCAGACGGTTCTCAGCCGCCATGTGGGTGCTGGGGATCGAACCCGGGTCCTCTGTAAGAGCGACGCTCTTAACCGCTAGGCTATCTCTCCAGCCCAGCAGTCAGCGCTCTTAACCGCTAGGCCATCTCTCCAGCCCCTTCAATTATATTCTTAAGGAATATATAATTCTCATGATGTTCACCTTCTGGAAGACTTCATTGATAGTAATCCACAATATATTCTTTATAGCATACCATAATTAGAGCCAAGTAAAGAAAAAAGAACAAAGTTAAGATGATAAATTAGAAGAAAAGTATTTAAAATTCTAGCTGTAACATCAATTTACATCTAAAACCTCTGTGAAAAAGTATAATGCTGTATTATAAACAGGACTAAAGGGTCAGATTGAACATAGATATAAACTCTATAACTTTATAGTATACTAAGATGAAAAACATAGAGTCAAGCTGGTAACAGATAATTTTTTTTCAATGACTGTAATGCAATGTAAGCAACAACAAAATTCTTCAGGAGGTTAGTACCAACACTTAAGTCAAACACAATTATGACAGTGACACATTTCAAAGTTTTTCCATGAAAGAAAAACTAAAATAATATTCCTGGTTTTATTGAAATTCTAGGTATTTTACAAAAGATCTTAGCATTGTGTTATGAAAATAATAATAGCCAAGTGTGGTGGAACACACCTTTAATCCCAGCACTCGGGAGGCAGAGGCAGGTGGATCTCTGTGAGTTCAAGGCCAGCCTGGTCTACAGCGTAACTTCTAGGCCAGCTGGGACTAAAGGAAGACCCTGTCTCAAAAAAAAAAAAAAAAAAGAAAAGAAAAGAATAATAAATGAGGAGTTTACTTTTGATTCTTCAGTAAAATGTTACAGATTTAGGAATATAGTTATTGTACACGTTTTCTTATACCCAAGTGTTTGGGGATTCTATATCTGGTAAACAGAATATTTTGAAATTTGTTATTATGTAAAGAAATTTTTCCTATTTACGTTTTAGCTAACTAAGATAACTTTTCTTATTTGTTCTAAAGTTTTTCAGTTGACCCTCTAGGAATTTCTCAATAGACAACCTTATTAACATAAATAAAATGATACCTTACTGAAGTTCAGTGTTAGCAAAAACACTGTCCACATAATACCAAAAAAGTATTGATCTTAAATTGCAACAAAAAACTGTTTGATTTAAGACATTTTGTATATACTATATGAAGTAATTTGGGTGAGATAAATCTTTCCCTCCAAGTAACACTAAAAGATGCATAGAGTAGCACTTCAGTTTAATTGAGTCAACTGACAGGAATGGAAATTATGTTTTTGATTTTTTGTTGATTCTGTCTATTTGAAAGTCATGCTATAACTTCAGGTACCACACTCACTCAACTGGTACTCAGTTGAACAAATCAACAGTAGAGATGGATGCCACTCAGAGTTGATAGCTCTCCCAGGGTTTTAAGTCATACTAATTAAATCCAAGGAGAATGAAGAGCTGGCCAGAATGGCAATGTATTAATTGCAGGGAAGCCTGCTTCATATAGGTGTAACTACATTTATGTCTGTTTCTGTGGAACTTGAGAATCTAAATTAAAAGAAAATTGCAGGATCAAGTAGATATATGAAAAAATCTTAAGGAATTTTTCATCCAGGGTTTGTTGTTCACTCTTGATATGATCCATAAAATAAAGTCCTTGGGTCCCCATCTGTCTCTCCTTTGGGCAATAGTAGTTGAAGACTGCTCCCTCCTGGAATCATGAAATATATCTTCACTTAAGCAAAGCCCTTCCTCTTGTGCAAAAATTACAGTTTAAGTAATAATATTACTTCACTAATTTTAATTTTTTTTTCAAACTTTATCTTTCTAGACCATGCAATTCTTTCTTTGTCTGAGAAAAAAAATGCTACGTGTGTGACAAAAGCAAAAAGAGACATATAAATGGAGATGAGACAAAAATTACAGATTAATCATTTCAAACTAGTAATAACCACTTTAAATATTCTTTTGTTTTCTCAACCATTCCATAGGTTCAGACTTCTGATTGGCAGAACAAGAACTTTACCATCCCCTTCATTGCTAACAAGAAAAAAAATAAGACCATGGTTTTGGTAACATATTCCTAAATATCAACTGGTCCTCATTATTTTAGTACAATATGGTTTGAATTGAATTAGTTACCTTCATGTATCAAATCATCTAAAATGGCCTCTTGTACTTTTGAACAAATTCTGTTGTTCCCAGGATGAATAAGAATATTGTATCTTCCATGCAAATTGGGGTAAGTTCTTGTCATCAAATATAGCAATCTACAGAACATAATATAAAAATAAAAATAAAGGCAGCATACATGAGTGCCTTCAACTTAGTGGACAATAGTACTCTCTAGAATATGTAGCTAAGGAAAAGGTAATAATCATCAAGCTCACCCAACTGTGAGTACTGTGAAAACAACTTGCATTGCAAGATATGCCCTCCAGGGCAAAAATGTCATGAATACTGTAGGAAGCTTTCTTTTTATGCCGAACAGAGACCACGCAGCCCTGCTAAGGGGAATGGGACACAGTGCCCACTTTGCGAACAATTTGGGGAGCTGACCCCTCGTCACAGAGGCCAGCTGGCTACTTCCCGTAGCACAGCCTGAGTGGTACTTCCAACTCAGGCTCTTAGCCTGGACCCACGAAACAAGTGTTCCACTCTTGGCTGTGACTTCTCACCTGCCCAGAGCCTGGACAGGAATTTCAGGCTAATGGCTGATCGACTCCCTTCAGCCAATACCCACTCACAACACCAGCTACCCAGATTAGTGGTCCACAAAGGGGAGCCTTTTTCCAACCCATTGGCCACCCGAACGAAATGCAGGCCTACCTTAGCCTGTATGCGCACAATAATTATTAAAAATAACGGTGGGGAATTCCGTGATGATATTACTATGAATTTCGAATTTACTCCTTGCCACAGATTTTTATAAACCAAATGACATCAGTTCCCAGAGCCAATCATAGGTTCTCCAATTCCGTGCCACACACCATTGCCCTACCCAGCATCATGCACCTAGGTCATGTTGCTTGCTCCTCCTTGGTTGGGGCCAGGCTTCCTAATTGGATTTAAGTTCCTCTTCATAGGAACCCATACCTGACACAGATATCAAGCCTAGGAACCTGAGACTTGACAGTTCACCAAACAAAGGGGAGAGTCTAATAATAAATTTTTACAAAGGAAATGAATTTCCAGACAGCTGGTCAGTTACTCAAATGAGCTCACAGCAATGGTAATAGTACACACAAGACCCCTGTGAGCTCAAACCAGCCATAATCCCAGCATAGACATGGGGCAGTGGATAAGAAACCTCAAACTTCCCCCAAGGAACTGCTGACAACCAATTTCTTTCAAGGATATGACTCTCACAAAGTTAACCAGGCTCCGGTGAATCAACCCACACTGAAGGACATTTGGGATATAAATTAGATTCTATAGACCTTATATATACTAGAGTATATTATATTGGGCAGGGGTCATTATGGGGAAGTGCAGATCGGTGATCTAAAATGCTATAAAATTATATTGAATGAAAATTGCAATAGGGCTGGAGACTGCTCTTGCAGAGGACCTGGGTTCGATTCCCAGCATCCACATGGTGGCTAAGAACCATCTTTAACTCCAGTTCCAGGGGAATCTGATGCCCTCTTCTGACCTCCAGGGCATTGCACGACATGGGTGCACCAACCTACGTGCAGACAGTACACTCATACACATAAAATAATAAATTAAAAAAGGAAAATTGCAATAAAACTCAGTAAAAATTAAATATATCTTTAGTTAAAACTCTGAAGGACAGTGGGATGGCTCTGTGAGTAAAGAACCCTGTGACCAACCCTGACAACCTGAGTTCAATCCCCAGGAGACATATGATAGAAAGAAAAACAGATTCCAGAACACATATACACACTGTGGCACACATACACACACATACACACAAAAAATTAATTAAAATGCAATAAATATAATTTTCAGTGATGACAGTTGTTGCTGTCAATTGAGAATCTATTTACATGAAGGTGTTCTGATTGCCTCCCTAGTTGTTATTCTATTCTTCATAGGCTATGTTCAATTTCAAGTTATTTCTAGTGTCTAGATGATTAATAATACACTGCAGCTCAAAGTCTAATATGTAGGCATATATGTTCTGGGTATATCTGGCTACATGGAATAAAGAGAATAAAGCAGATGTCAGATAAGAACCACTGACTAGTTGTACCACTCGTGGTGGCAATTTATTCTTTATTTCTGGTCAAGTTTTCATCATAATGTAATTTGGAATCAAATATAATATTTTTTCTTGCTTCAGAAAATTATATAAGTAATAATTTGTGCTAAAGTATCTTGAAAATTGTAAAGCATTACATAAATCATGATTCTTGTGGACTACTGATGCCTTCAGTTCTGTGTGTAGAAAAGGCAACAACATAATTATCGACTATATAAATAAAATCCAACTATTTTTTTAATTTTATTTATTTATTTATGTGTATGAATGTACTGTTTGCATGTAGGTCTGTGCACCTGTGCTGTGCCATGCTGCGGAGGTCAGAAGAGGGTGTCAGATTCCCCTGGAACTGGAGTTCTCCTGGAATTGGAGTTACAGACGGCTCTCAGCCGCCATGTGGGTGCTGGTGATTGAACCCGGGTCCTCTGCAAGAGCAGTCAGTGCTCTTAACCGCTAGGCCATCTCTCCAGCCCCCCAAATCCAACTATTTTTAAATTAAAATTTGAAATTAAAGAGATATCATTTTTCTCAATGTATATTTTATATTAAATTGTGCATTTCATACAATGTATTATTCGTGTTTAGACACCCTCCACCATCTGCGTCCTCATAGGCCCCTTCCAACCTGATTTCATTCATTCTCTCATATATGTGAAGGCCCATCAAGTCAAGTTTGCATACCCAGGTGTCATTCAATGCAAACTCATCCTCTGGAGTCTAGTCAGCCTATCTAGAGTCATCCTCTTGAAGTAAACCTACTCTCCCTCACCCAGCAGTAATCAGTTGCCAATAATTCCTCGGCTAAGGTTAGAGCCTGCTGCCCTTTCCCCAGTTTGATGCTGGATTTTTGTCTGGTTGAGTCTCTAAGCAGCTTGTATATGTTATTGTCATTGCTATAAGTACATATGAGCAAGTTCCCAGGTGCCTGGAAGACTGTTTCCTTAGGTTCATTTATCAACCCTGGGCCATACAATCTTTCTGCCCCTTTTCTGCAATGGTCACTGAGTCAGGGGTGGGCGAGGTTTAGTATATTGGTCCTATCTAGTGGCACACTCTATGTAGTCTCTTTTTCTCTACACTTCAGCAAATTGTGGCTTTCTGTATGTATCCTACTCTGTTGCATGAGAAAACTCAACTCTTATCAGCAAAGAGGTGACTTCTCCCATAGACTAAAAGGAAAAGCAAGCTATCTAAAAGAGCAGTACCCAGTGTCGGCTCCTTGAGTTATAGCATGTGGAGCCCACCACACTTTGTAAATTCAATGACTGTCTGTAGGAAGAATGGAATTTTCTGTGTGAGTGAATCAGTGTCTTGACATAAATACTTAAGACTTCTTAAGGACTGTTACAGAGTATTCTAATTTCCTTTCAATTTATGTGACAAAACGCTCTGACCAAAACCAACTTGGGAGAAAAGTGTTTATTTGGCTCATATTTCCAGGGTTAGCTGGCTCACATTTCCAGGGTTTATTTGGCTCACAGTTCATCACTGAAGAAGCCCAACAGGGGAACTCAGGGCAGGAACCTGGATGCAGGAGCTGTGGCACAGGCCATGGAGGAATGCTTCTTACTGGCTTACTCCCCTGTCCCATGCTCCAACTGCATTTCTTTTTTTTTTTTAATTTTTTTTATTTAATTTTATTTATTTCTGTATGTGTATGAATGTACTGTCTGCATGCAGGTCTGTGCACCCGTGTCGTGCAATGCCGCGGAGGTCAGAAGAGGGTCTCAGATTCCCCTGGAACTGGAGTTCTCCTGGAATTGGAGTTTCAGACGGTTTTTGGCCGCCATGTGGGTGCTGGGGATCGAACCCAGGTACTCTGCAAGAGTGGTCGGCGCTCTTAACCACTAGGCCATCTCTCCAGCCCTCCAACTGCATTTCTATTCAATACAGGACCACGTGCCCAGGGGTAGCACTGCCCACAGTGGGATAGCCCCTCCCACATCACTTAATAATCAAGAAAATGTCCCACAGACATGGCCAGTCTCCCTCAACCCAAGCATGTCAAGTTGACACTAAAGCTATCCAGCACAATTGACCCCTTATCAACTTGACACACAAAACATATCACTATTAAACCACAACCTTTCCTTTTCTTGTGCCCAAAATATGATGTTAATATTATTAAGCACAACATAAGACATTAAAACCTTAGAAGCTCCACAGTCCTTAAAAACATCCAAACACTTAGAAGTTCCCAGTCTCTTTTAAAAGTCTCTTAACTGCAGGCTCCTGCAAAATCCAAAACAAGTACTGTCTTATTTCAAAGGGGAGAATCAGGGACACCTAAGAAAAACCTAAGTCCAGCAAAGTAGCTCAAGGCTGGACACCTGGGACTCACTCATGATCTTCTGGGCTCCAAAGGGTTTTGGCAGCTCCACTTCTCTGACTGGCTCTGCTATCCACAGCACACAAAGCTTCATTCCACAACTCTTGATGGTCATCCCAGGGTCCTGGCATCCCCAAAACTTGGGGTCTTCACTGAAAATGAGGCTGTACTTTTATTCTCTTGGTAAAAAGCCATGGCTTCTCTTCATGACCCCTGCAATCCTGGGTTCTTAACTGCAACTGAGGCTGCACTTTCACCAATGGCCTTTTCTGGTCTTTCACAGTGCCAAGCCTCAGCTGCTGTCTGTGACCCCTTCACATTTCAATACCAGAACCACATAGGAGACTCTTGCACATTAACAAGTCCTGTGTCTGGCTTGATATGGAGGCTCTGACCCCCTCTGGACCACAGCTTCTATGTACTGACCCTGAGGATATTCATCCCAGAAGTTTTCACCACAGTGATGCTGGTCCATTGTTAACACTGATATTTCAGTCTCAGTTATAGAGCATCAACTGTCCCAGTAAAACAAAGGTTTCACTTCAGGTTCTGGTCTCTTGTTACATACAGCTGACTCTTCAAACCAAGATGATCAGAACCCACAGATTATCAATTCAAAAATATAATACAAATAGTCCTGATGGTCTCTGCTTCCCTTTGAAGCTTCACAAGTGAGGCCTCTATCGTCTACAACCCTTTTAGCATAACTGCTCTAAGTTCCACAGCAAGGAAATCTAAGCACTCGCTAGCTTTTCCAGCCCAAAGTTGCAAAGGTTTTAACAATCCTCAAAATACCAAAGTCAGGTCTGTCAAAGCAATAGTCCATTCTCTGGTACCAGGAAACTCTAGTTTCCTTTCAATCTCTGTGACAAAACAGTGTGAACAAAACCAACTTGGGGAGGAAAGGGTTTATTTGGCTCATATCTCCCATGTCACAGTCCATCACTGAGGGAGCCCAACATAGGAGCAAAGGGCAGGAACCTTGGGGGAGGAGCTGAAACACAGACCTTGGAAGAATGTTTCTTACTGGCTTGCTCTCTTGTCCATTCTCCAACTGATTCCTTATGCAATACAGGACCTCATGCCCAGAGGTGGCACTTCCCACAGTGGGCTGGGCCCTCCCACATCACTTAACAATCAAGAAAACGCCTCACAGACATGGCCACAGGCCTGTCCAATGGAGCCAATTCCCCGCTTGAGGCTCTCTCAACCCAGTTGTGTCAAGTTGACACTAAAGCTATCCAGCACACACACAAAAAAATCAACATTAATTCCAAGACTGGAGCAGTCTAATCCAAATCTCTACACATTGCCTTTCCTGATGTAGGACATGTTACAGCTGACCATAGGGAACTGCATGCAGAGGAAATGAGCACCCGAGCATATGCTTTTCCTTAAGTTACATCTTTCAAATCACAAGACAGAAGAGTCAGGCTCTAGTTAGAGTGTTCTTTTACTCATCCTGAAAACTTTACACCTACATACATAAGGCAAAATTCAATATTTTAAGTAAGTGGAAGATGCAGTATAACAGTGAAAATTAGGTTCCCAGTAAAGCCTTTGTTCTCAGCACCTGGGAATGTGCAGTTTAAGCTCTTCCCTTTGGGAAGATAATCAGTGTCAACATCTCCAGAGGATTATGAATAAATGCATGGTTTGGAAATCTTTTGTATTCACCCTCTTATTCTGAACTATTTTATTCTTTTTTTTTTATTTTTTTTATTAATTTTATTTATTTCTGTATGTGTATGAATGTACTGTCTGCATGCAAGTTTGTGCACCCGTGTTGTGCAATGCCGCGGAGGTCAGAAGAGGGTGTCGGATTCCCCTGGAACTGGAGTTCTCCTGGAATTGGAGTTTCAGACGGCTCTCGACCGCCATGTGGGTGCTGGGGATCGAACCCAGGTCCTCTGCAAGAGCGTCGGCGCTCCTAACCGCTAGGCCATCTCTCCAGCCCCATGAACTATTTTATTCTTAACTATAAAAACCATGTGTGGATTTTATTCTATGAAATGATACACATAACATTCATTGTTACTATGTTTTCCTCAAAATTGGTGCTATTTCTGTGGTCATCCGAGGAAATATGTAAACTGCTTTCCTTTTAGCCAACAAGATTCACCAAGTGACTGCCAGTTCCCTGAGCCAATGGGCATTTTGTGCACTATCTAGCATTCAATGTACCTTGCCACCCTCAGAGATAAGATTTTGAACTTATCTACTCAGAAAGGTTTACAAGTGATAATCCTGGGTCATCCACAAGAATATCTATTAAAATATTTTAATTAGTATCACATATGGGTTATTACTACATTATTTATGGTGAACTTAAATTATATGGTAAACATATATAAATATATATATATGATAAGCTTAAATTATATATCTGAAGCATAAACTGATAGTTAAGAAGTCAGGCATGTAACATAAGTAGTTAAAAGATAAGATATTTAACACCAAGAATGTGGAAAGAGGAAACACAAAAATTCATAATGTAAGCAGATAATCAGACAAGCAATGAATAAAGATAAGGTAGCAAAGCTCCCATTAGGTCAAGTCTCTGAAAATCTTCATCATGAAGAAAATACCAAAAAGTAGAATAATATTAAGAATGATTGGGTGATTTCACTACAAATAGATCAAAGATGAAATGCAAATGAGAATTTTATCAGTGGTGAAGTTAATTACCCAGCAAAGTTAACATGTGTGTCACACAACTAGAAACCCATTCTGATACAAAACTATGGTGTAAAATGCCAGAAAAGTGTATACAGACACACACAGAATTCTTCTTTCTCTGGTGAAGAGAGGAGATGCAGACAGCAATTGCAAAACAGGTCCTTTCCTAATGACATCTACTTAGAATTAGAGACACTGTCAGCTAAGAGCAATTAACAAAAGTTCTGGCATGATAGTTTCCCCTTCTTGTCATGGATGAAAACTACCTTGGTTCCAAGAGTTAAAAATTACAGAGGACATAGGGCTGTTGTGTACTTTGTGAGGAAAGAGTGGCTGCTGCTTCCTGATTTCTCCTCTGGGACAGACTAGCCCATGACAAGATGTAGAGAAGGCTGCAGCCATGATCTGTGGTGAGTGAGTGGGAATCATCTAAGCACTCTTCCTGCTTGAGGATTTTATCTCAGGAATGTAGCTGAAAATGCACTTATGCATATCAGTTGGGAGAAAAATCTACAAGCTCTCTGAAGAAACTGTCCTTGATTCCTATAACTTTACTGAGCAGGAAATTTTTATTTAGCTGTGTTTGGGTGTTTGGGTGACACAAAAAAGGCATGGTGCATAATTGTTATAGTGTCATTCCAAAAATAAATATTGCATCCTATAGCTTCTATCTTTGGGGATAAGCTAAATTCTTCTGCTTCTACAAGTCTTTTCATAGTCATCATTTCATATTGTGAGACAGCAGTCAGGATATACCATAATTCATCGGTTGCAAAAAATCATATGAAAGATTTTCCTCTTGTCTATGGGATGAAAATGTTTAAATAAACTGCAAATTTCAACTTGAAACATTGCAGTTGACAAGCATACTTCTCCATGATATGGTTGTTAAGCCCTTGATTATAAAGGCTTGATACCAGCAAGATACTGCTTTCAATTCTTAGAAGATGATTACAACCGTCAATGATTTACAGGCCTCATTTGTTTGCTTGGATTTTATGCCAGGTGCATAAGTATTTATTTACTTTCTAATCTCAAAATTACCTAGGTATAAATATAAGTTCCAGTTTTGTATTTTGTTTTTGACTTAAAATATTGCCATAGTTCACTCATTTTTTCTTTGTACTTCATGTTTAATAAACAGTTTTAGTATTCAGGGTAGAGATGGCAAACTTTGATTCCTCCATTTGAAAAGAATAACCACATAGCATATAAACTTCTGACAAATAAGGCCAGAAAGTTTAAAAATGACCCTTATATTAAGAACATTTTTCTCGGGGCTGGAGAGATGGCTCAGCAGTTAAGAGCACCGACTGCTCTTGCAGAGAACCCGGGTTCGATTCCCAGCACCCACATGGCAGCTAAGAACCATCTTTAACTCCAGTTCCAGGGGAATCTGACACCCTTCTCTGACCTCTGCAGCATTGCACTACACAGGTGCATCAACCTACATGCAGACAGTACACTAATACACATAAAAATAATAAATAAATAAATAAATAAATATTTTTAAAAAGAACATTTTTCTCCAATTTTTTATAAAGAACATTATTCTCATAGTTCTAAATCTTAAAGTACCACACTCAAGTACATGGAATTTGGCACATTCTCTCTATGTATAGCTTTTTATAACTTTTCCTTAGTCTGGAAAGTCCCTTAAAAACACCAGTTTATATGAAAACTATAAATGAAATCTTGATACTATAGATAAACATCAAATGAGTCATTCATTTACTGACTATGAAACACACTTCCATTCCTCAGAATTTTTAACTTTAGATTTATGGAAATCCGATTTCTAACTTAAGGACTTCGTGACCTTGGTCGATCTGTACATTTAGAAGAGTTGCTTGTACAATTATCTTGTACTCTCTGTTATCAAAAATGCTTGGATATTTCAGATTTTCAGAATAGAGTGCTTATATTCCAATAAATCTGTTAGATCCCCTATTAAAATAAAACTTATTAAAGAAAACTTTTTTTCATAAATTTATTTTTATTTTTTTTAACAAATCTAGACCCGTGTTCCCGCCCATTCCCCCACCCCGCCAGAGCTCATGCACTCTGCCAAACATGCTTTTCATCTCCCCCTCAGTCTTTCTCAATATTCTCCATGAGGAAGTTGACTGTTTTGAGCAGAAGTTCACTGTTTCAGTCAGTTCTTTGATGCAGTCCTTTCTGTTGTTGTTGTTGTTTCCAATATGCATTATGCCCAACTGCTTTAGACAAAAGCTCAGGGGGCCCTAAACAAGAAATACTTACAACTGGGTAATTGGCACTAGCATCCACAGATGAGGGATACCATTCGTCGTTTGTTTTTCTGGGACTGTGTTACTTCACTCAGCATGATGTCCTCTAGCTCCAGCCATTTTCCTGCAAAGCTCATGATGTCGTCTTTCTTTACTGCTGCATAGAACTCCATTGTGTAGATGTACCACATTTTCTCTATCCACTCGTCAGTTGAGGGGCATTTAGGTTGGTTCCAGCTCCTTGCTATTGTGAAGAGAGCTGCAATAAACATCCGTCGTGCATGTATCTCTGTTTTATGCAAAGACAATGAAAGTTTAGTTTGTCTCCACCACCATGACTTGTGAACAATCCCTCACAAGGGTAGGTAAAATTAGGTGTTGAATAAAAGAGCCTGTGTAAAGGACTTGGACTCCCCAGACCATTCAGAATGTCCAGAAAAGGCCATTTCACCTTAGGAGGTGAAGCAATTAAACAAAACGCAGGAGACTGAAACTAAGGCCTTAGGCTTGCTTCTGATTCTTCAGGCCCATGTCTGATTCTTTAGGTGCTACGCATTGCTCCTACGTTCTGTTTTCAGTGCTACTCTAAGCTACTTTTCATTTTAAAATCCATCTCACAATCTCTATGTAACTTGAACACATCGAAAAATGAACTCTAGCATCTAAAGGAGGCATCACTTATTTCTCAAGGGAAAAAGTCCATCATTTTACTTATTAAAGTTAACACATTAGTTATAACTTCTGAAGAATCACTGAGCTATAGATCAGAGCAATTTGATTTATACATAAAAGATTTAAAACTTAAAAATAGTTTATTTTTCTACTCACCCACAGGCCTATGCACAGATAGCACCAAGCACTTTGGTACTACCTGTGAGTAGAAGTAAGTAGCAGGTACTTGAATCCTCCCATTTTGTCTCCTGTCTTCTCCCATGTGGCAATTTGAATGAGGATGAAGCTCTCCTTCTGTGTAAACATGCTCTCATGCTGTCACCATTCTTTAATACTGGAGCAGAAGTTGAAATCACCAACAGTTCAAGTGTACCCTATGTAAAATTAGCCATCTCATTAATGAAATTCTAAGTCAGGGGCCATGTCATATGTATATAAAGATGAACACAACTAAATGCTAAATTACAGAGATACTTGCTTACATTTCTTTAGATAAATACTTAGATATTCTGAGCGCCATTCCTCCACGTCACTGGGGAGTGGAGGAATGTCTCTAGGAATGTCTCCAATGTCTCTAGGAAAAGGGAGGGTCACGCTGCCTCATTTGCTTTTTCCTCTTTTCTGTCCCCTAGGAGCATGAGCAGCTCACCTATTCCTCCACGAGGTCCAAGGCCCCCAGTGTCATCATCACAGGTCTCAAGCCAGCCACCAAGTACATATTTCATATCCGAGTGAGGACTGCAACAGGATACAGTGGCTACAGTCAGAAGTTTGAATTTGAAACAGGAGATGAAAGTAAGTTTCACACAAGGATGTAAAGTAACATGGTAATTTAGAAGTATTCCCATTTGAGCTGATATTCAAAAACCAAGTGTCCCAATTTTTTGATAGCCTTTCTAAATTTGGTTTAGTTATGTAAATATACAGTCATTTCACTTAATATTTTGATGGTAACCATTAAATATCACCTGAGATGCCTTGCTTTCCCACAATCATCATGTAGCCCAAACATGTCCCTTTATGCAGAATCCATCACACAAGATATTACACAATGCATCTTTTTTTTTTAATTTTTTTATTTATTTCTGTATGTGTATGAATGTACTGTCTGCATGCAGGTCTGTGCACCCGTGTCGTGCAACGCCGCGGAGGTCAGAAGAGGGTGTCGGATTCCCCTGGAGCTGGAGTTCTCCTGGAATTGGAGTTTCAGACGGCTCTCGGCCGCCATGTGGGTGCTGGGGATCGAACCCGGGTCCTCTGTAAGAGCGGTCGGCGCTCTTAACCGCTAGGCCATCTCTCCAGCCCCATACACAATGCATCTTAATGAATGGTGTTTGCCTGAATTTTCATGAGTCCTGGCATCATAATAGGATACTAATGAAAACTTGGCAGAGATAAATCCATGAGCAAGTTGTTTCAGCAGTTAGTATAAAGTTGTGAAGGTTTGGCCTTTTGTCTTAGATCAATAAAAGCAGTGGTGAGGAGACACATTCCACCAATGTGTGCATTATAAATTTAAATATAAATGCAGGGGATTAATGGCAACTTCACAGTATTTGAACAGGCTCCATGTACTTCAAAAGAAATAAAGGGAGTAAAGTGTAATGTACATTTTGAAATCTCTGACTCATTGTAAGCCTATATACCAATAAAAACGGAAGTCCATCTTTATTGTCAACTTTTGAGAGGGATCTATACCAGTCTTCTGCTTTGTTCCTCTTTAGGGAATTGTACAACTATTTAAGGAAACTAAGATTCTGCTCACCTCATTGCTAAAATATGTTAACATGATAAAATGATTCAAGAATATCAATTTATCAGCATAATATTTTGGATAATGATAGCTTGCCATATGTTGAACTGCTGATTATTTAAAATACTGTATTTTTTTTTTTTGGTATTTTTGAGATGGGGTCTCCCTTTAGTCCCAGCTGGCCTGGAGCTCGCTCTGTAGACAAGGCTGGCTTTAAACTCACAGATGTCCATCTGCCTCTGCCTCCCAAGTGCTGGGATTAAAGGCATGCACCACCATGCACTGCAATATTGTATTTTTTAAGCATTTTATTTTTTATTTTTTTTTATTTTTATTTATTTATTTTTATATTTGTATGAATGTACTGTCTGCATGCAGGTTTGTGCACCCGTGTCATGCAATGCCACGGAGGTCAGAAGAGGGTGTCAGATTCCCTGGAACTGGAGCTACAGATGGTTCTCAGCTGCCATGTGGGTGCTGGGGATCAAACCCTGGTCCTCTGCAACAGCAGTTGGCGCTCTTAACGGCTACCCCATTTCTCCAGCCCCCACAATATTCTATTTTATAAAAATAATCTCATTCGAAATTTTCAACACTCAATATGATAAGCATTATTTTTTTAATTTTTATTGAGCTTTTGTGCATTTCATACAAACTTTCCCAATCAATTTAGACCCATTTCTCCATCCATGCCCACCCCCCCAACCAGAGCTCATGCATTCTGCCCTACATGTTATGTCCTGTCTTGCATCTTTTTCTTAGTCCTTTTTAACTTTTTCGATGTAGAAGTTTACTGTTTTGGTCAGATCTTTGAACGAGTCTTTTGTTGTTACTGTTACCTTTAATTTTATATTGCTCCACAATACATGAATATACACCCTACACATATACCAAAATGACAGAGTATATAAGGATTTGGGGCTAGAATCCACAAATGAGGGACATCATGCATGCTTGTTTTTCTGGAACTCTGTAACTTCACTTAGCATAATGGCCACCAGTTCTATCCATTTACCTGAAAATTTCATGATGCTATCTTTCTTTATCACTGCATAGAACTCCATTGTGTATATGTACCACATTTTCCTTATCTACTCATCAGTTGAGGGACACTTGGGTTGCTTGGAGTTCTTCACTATTGTGAAGTGAGCTGCAATAAACATGGCTGTGCACCTATCTCTGCAATAGGATGAGTCTTGTGGGTATATACCCAGGAGTGGTATGACTGGGTCAAGTGGTAGGTTCATTTTGAGTCTTTTTTTTTTTTTTTTTTTTTTTTTGGTCTTTCCAGGGACAGTGTCTCCCTGTAGCCCCAGCTGGCCTGGAACTCACTCTGTAGACCAGGCTGGCCTTGAACTCACAAAGATCCGCCTGCTTCTGCCTCCCAAGTGCTAGGATTAAAGGCATGCGCCACCAGACTGGCTTTGTTTTGAGACTTAAGAGTTCTCCACACTGCTTTCCATAGGGGTTGCAGGAGTTTGCATTGCCACCAACAGTGAATGAGTGTTCCCCTCTCCTCACAACCTCTCCAGCATTTGATATTGTTTGTTTTCTTGATCATAGCCAGTCTTACCCACAGTAAGATGAAATCTTATAGAAAAACAGATGTCTAATAGACTTGACATGAGTAATTTGTCTAGTTTACACAACTGGGAAGAAGCTCAGGTAAAACTTCAAACTGAAGCCTATCTTCTTCTATGCCCTGATGTATTAGTCACTTTTCTGTTGCTGTGATAAAACACCATAACCAAAGGAACTTATAAAAGGAAGAGTCTATTTGAGCTTACGATTGACGGTTCCAGGGAATTAGAGTCCATTGTGGCGGGAGGCATGGTGGCTGGAGCTGGAGCAGCAAGCCGAGGGTCACATCTCGCAATGAGCACAGGAAGCAGAAAGAGAGAGCACCTGGAGACCATAAGGCTTGTTAAACTCACTAAGCCTGCCCCCAGTGACATACTCTAGCACCGCCACACCTTCTAAGACCTCCAAAAACAGTGCCACCAACTGGAGACAAGATGTCTGAATACTTAAAGCCTATGAGGGGACACTCATTCAAACCACCACACCTGGTCTCAATGCTCCTCACACTTTCAAGTCCTAACATTGCTATTATTATAAAGTTAGAATGGGAGGAGCATGAAACAAGTCCTAATTTCTTCAGTTTCTCCACTTCCTGTAAGGAAAGCCACTTGAGTTTCAAATTGTATGATAGAAAGGGTGTTTTGCTATTGTTATGTTGAATAGTACTAATTCAAAAGAACTTTTTTAAAAAAATATTTATTATTTATTTTATGGGTGTATTGCCTGCATGTATGGAAGTTTACCTGCATTGCGCAGTGTCCACAGAGGTCAGAAGAGGGTGTATGATTCTCTAGAACTTACAAGCAGTCATTAGCCACCATGTGGGTACTGGGAACAAAACCAGGTCCTATGCAAGAGTAGTCAGTGATCTTAACCACTGAGCCAGCTCTTCAGCCCCTCAAAAGAGCATTGACAATTTATCTTCAATGTGGAAGAAGAAACAAATTTTAGGAGAAAGATCAAGCTAATAAATAAAAAGAATACTTATGATGTGCATGTTTAATATCTATGATAGTCATTAAAGTTATAAGGAATATGTTATAACTAGTTTCCAAGCACAATCCCACAATCAAAACAATATTAAAGTATCCGAATAAGAGACCCTCCTATTGATTACTTTTTTCCTTACTACTTCTCATGTCACAGCTTAAGAACAAAGCAAAGGTACAACTATCACAATATCAAGCCGCTGCTTTATCTAGGGTGTTTTCTGTGATATATTTACATGTATTACTATTGATTGACCAAAAGTTATTTTGCAGCTTAGAAAAGTTGACCACCATTTAGTTTTCTTATTTCTTACAAGGTAAACAATTCATCCATTAAAATTACATTTTTGAGTACTAAATTGTTAAATTTGAAATACACTCTCAGTAAAACTCGCTGAGCTAAATCTAAATAAGTCATTAAGGTTCACATGGGGGCTCCTAGAAAATACAATCCAGTTAAATAAAAAAATTAAGTATAATCTAAGGAATAAAAATTGTATTTGATATTAATTCTAAATTTCCACTCACTAATTTCATAAGAATTATTTCCAATGTATGAAACAAAAGTCTTCCTTAACTGACACCAATGAATCATTGTAATATTTATTCTATCAAAAAAATGATTAGAGCACTTAATCCATCTCATGCTCTGTGTGAGGGTCCAGGGATATAAGAGTAAATTGATGAGATATACCTTTTGTGTGCTAATAATTTACCATTTATCTATTTGGGAAGAATATGTAACTTCAAATTAAAAGACAAGACTGGTAACATATACTAACAGAAGATATGTATAGCAGGCAATGATGCCATGAAGGACTCTAATTCTGAACTGATGGGTCAGGAAAGGCTTTTGGAGGATGGAAACTAAAGCTTCTCTGAAAATAACGTGTAGTTCAGGAACAGCCAAACACTGGGGACTGAGGCAGCAAAACTTAAAAAATGGCTAATGTCAGTAGGTATGAATGGTAAAGTGTTGGAATATGAAAGCAAGGAATTACACAGGGCTCAGTGTGAAGAATCTCCTTGGCCATGTTCAGGAATGGTAAATTCCAAGGATACAAGAGATGTATTTATTGGAGGATGTGAAATAGGCACTGACGTAATTCCAATCACATACAGTTCCATGCTGAGTAGTCTGCATAAGTCATTCCCTTTAATTCCAGTAGTACAATGAGTAATTTTTTTCATTTTTATTGAGGTTTTGTGCATTTCATATAAAATTTCTTAAACAATTTTATACCCCTTCCACCAGTGTTCATACACTTTGTCCTGGATGTCTTGCATCTTTTTCTCAGACTTTTTAAATTTTTCAATGCACAAGTTTACTGTTTTGGGCAGAAGTTTACTGTTTCATTTGGTTCTTGAACCAAGTCTTTTTTGTTATTGTTGTTCCTTCCAATTTATATCACTTCAAATATGCATATGTACATGCCACACACATACCAAAATTATGACGTCTGAAAATAAAATATAGGATAATTCCAAAACATGTTTGGGGATTCACATTTTGACAGAAGTATAAAAAACATTACTATACATTCCCACATTACATATAAGTTGATGGGTAACATCAGGTATTATATTTATTAAAAAAAGAGAGAGAGAGATAGAGAGATACAGTTTGTCTTACAAATAGGGATTTCATGCTAGGATACACAAATGAGGGATAACATAGGTCCTTTGTTTCTCTGCAACTGTGTTACTTCGCTAAGCATAATGGCTTCTAGTTCCATCCCCATTTGTCTGCAAAGTTCCTGATGTCATCTTTCTTTACCACTGCATAGAATTCCATAGTGTCAATGTACCTCATTTTCTTTATCCACTCATCAGTTTAGGGACACTTAGATTGCTTTCTTCACTATTGTGAAGAGAGCCGTGATAAACATAGATGTGCATCTGTCTCTGCAATAGAATCAGTCTTGTGGGTACATACCCAGGTATGTATGTGGTATGACTAGTGGTATGACTTGTGGTATGACTAGTTCAGGAGGTAGGCTCATTTTGAGTCTTTTGAGAGATCTCCACACTGCTTGCAAATGGGGTTGCATGAGTTTGCATTCCCACCAGCAGTGAGTGTTCCCCTTTCTGTACAACCTCTCCAGCATTTGGTATCATTCGTTTTATTGATCATAGCCAGTGGGGGAAAGATGATATCTTAGTGTGGTATTAATTTGCATTTTGTTAATTATTAGTGACTTAAAGTTTTAAAGTTGCTTCTCAGCCATCTTTACTTCTTCATTTGTGACATCTCTGTTCAGCTCTTTACTCCTTCTTTTGATTGGGTCATTTGTTGTCTTGCTCCTTTGTTCTCGAGTAATTTATATATTCTGGATGCTAATTCTCTGTCAGATGTATCAATGGCGAAAATTTCCTCCCACTCTGTGGGTTTTCTCTTTACCTCTTCCATTGTTTTCTTTCTCTGTACAGAAGCTTTTGAGTTTAATGAGGTCCCATTTGTGGGGGTTTGTTTGTTTGTTTGTTTGTTTTTGGGGTTTTTTTTTTTTTTTTTTTTTTGGTCTTTTTGAGACAGGGTCTTCCTGTAGCCCTATCTGTCATGGAACTCACTGTGTAGATCAGGCTGGCCTTGAAGTCACCTGCCTCTGCCTCCCAAGTGCTAGGATTAAAGGTGTGTGCCACCACACCTGGCCAATTTGCCCATTTTTTACCTTGTTTCACAGCTGCTGTCTGGTTTAGAAAGTCTTTTCCTATGCCTATATATTTTAGGTTACTGCCAACATTTTCTTCTATCATTTTCAGAGTTTCAAGTTTCACATTGAGGTCTTTGATCCATTTGGAGTTGATTTTTATTCATTGTGAAAGGTAGGGGTTTAATTTTATTCTTCTACAATTAGTGATCCAGTTTTTTGTTGTTTTTATTTGCTTGTTTTTTTAATATTTTATTGAAGTTTTGTGCATTTCATACATCACTTCTCAGTTCAATCCAGACTCATTTTTCCCTCCATACTCCCCATCACTCCCAAGTTCATGCAGTCTGCCATACGTGTCCTGTATCCCCTTCTGAGACTTTTCAAACTTTTTCAAAGCAGAAGATTATTTGGGGGGGGGAACTACTGCATCAGTTGGTTCCCTTTCCCAGTTCTTTTGCTGTTGTTCCCTCCAATCCATATTGTTTCAACACATGCATTTATGTATGTCACACGTGTACTAAAACCATGTCATCTGAAAATAAACTGTATGCTATTTCCAAATCATATTTTGGGATTCACATTTTTCCCTTTTAATTTTATATTGCTATTAAATATGTAAACATACCCTCCACCCTTGTACCAAAATAATAAAGTCTGAAAATAAGTAGTAGGCTAATTGCAGAGCTCCATGTTTTCTTACTTCTTTGTTTTTGTTTTTGTTTTTTGAGTAGTTTATATATTCTGGAAGTAATGCTCTGCCAGATGTATTAGCAGTGAAGGTTTCTTCCCACTCTATGGGTTTTCTCTTCACTTCCTTGATTGTTTATTTTGCTGTACAGAAGTTTTTTGAGTTTAATGAGGTCCCACCTGTCAATTGTTGACCTTAATTCCTCCACAGCTGCTGTCTGATTTAGAAAGTTTTTTCCTAAGCCAATATCTTATAGGTTGCTGCTATCACCTTCAGAATTTTGGGTTTCATGTTGAGGTCTTTGATCCATTTGGAATTGATTTTTGTACAGGGTGAGAGGTAGGGGTTTAATTTTATTCTTCTATAAGTGTTGATCCAGTTTTGGCAGCACCATTTGCTGAATGCTGTCTTTCCTCCATTGAGTCTTCTTGGCTGCTTTATCAAATATGAGGTAGCTGAAATTGCATGTGCTCAGGTTTGAATCTTCAGTTTTGTTCCATTGATATATGGTCTGCTTTTGTGCCATTATCAGGATGTTTTGATTACTATGGCCCTAATATAATAGTAATATAGTTTGAAATCTGGTATAGTAATCCCTCTCACATTGCTCTTTTTGCTCAGGGTTGCTTTGGCTATCTGGGGTCTTTTCTTTTTCCATATTAATTTAAGGATTTTTTTCTAAGTCTGTGAAGAAATTCTTGGGGATTTTAACTGGGATTACATTGAATCTGTATATTAATTTGGGTAGGATGGTGATCTTTACTCTATTAATTCTTCCAGTCCATGAGCATGGGAAGTCCTTTCATCTCATGGTGTCTTTTTCAATCTCCTTCCTCAAGGGTTTAAAATTTTTGTTGTAAAAATCTTTAGTGTCTTTGGTCAGGTTTGTTTTGAGATACTTTATTTTTTAGGCTATTGTGAATAGGAAGTTCTCCTTGTATTCCTTCTCCAATTGCTATAGTTAGCTATACCCATAATTGCATACTAATGACTGGAGGTACAAGTTGAGAGCCCTAAAATTGTATACCTATAGCAGAAGACAGTGATGACTATTTTCTGATAAGTGAATGCCGTGAAAATGACTTTGCTCAGTCTTGAAAAGACAAGGTAACTGAAGAGAATCTGAAATTTATGTTTGTGTAAAGCTGGAGTTTGGATATATAAAATGGTTCCTAAGTCAATTTACAATGGAAGGGAAAAGTGTTTAAAGACTAGTTTTTTATCTGCCTAGCTTTAAATTGCACTTAAAGCATGCTGCTTATACCCAAAAGAAAATTCCAGTCGGTAATGTCCTGGTAGCATGGGAGCAAGTTCACCATAAATTCAGTAATATGTTAAGATGCACCTCAGTCGATAGCATCTTTTTCTCTCTGCACTCTTAGCTCATGTGTAAATTTTTATAGCTTTTGTTTCTCAAGTAGTGAATGAACTATTATGATATCAACTTTATTACTAAGTTCTCTCTTGGATGTTCCATTTAATTAATTAAATTTATAATACAATGGGTATAGAAAGGGGGATTCAGGTCTCTCTAATTTGATGGTGTGCTTCAAATTTTGTAAAGAAAAATAGTTCAGTTTTCTGTTCTTTTTAGCTATATATCTATTTTTCTCTGTTCAAATACAAATTTGCTAATAAATACAATACAAAAAAATGAAATGACTCCTTTTTTAAAATTATAGTAATGTTCTTAATTATTGATAATTACCTGTGCTCTAAATTATAGTAGAATCCAAAGAATACTTACAGCGATCTCTCTTATTTCCAAGGCAATGCTTTTGTTCATTTTCCATTCGTTCATTGTTGCACCATTAGATTATGATAGAGGAAATTAGCTAATAAATCTAGAAATGATTAATTATGACTGCTAGATGACAAAGACAGGTGTTTTGAATAAGCACCATAGGTTTTTCTCTCTTCAAAAGAACAACTTCATGTATGTATAGAAAGATAAAATGATGATAGATGGACAGATAGACCATAAATAGATACTGATTGCTGACTAGATATCTATTTAGTCACATGTATAGTAACGTATTACTTTCTTTTTTTGTTCTGATGCTATATGTTGTACTAAGCATAGAGTTGTGCATTTTTGTCAACTAGCAGCATGTACTGATTGCCAATTATATACTGGACTTTCTGTCCATAATGTTCTATACCTAATCCTTCTCCCCATTTTAGAGTTAAAAATTAGACCAAAGTAAAGAACTAGAAGAAAACAAGAATATACAAATATTCTATATGTATTTCCGTGAAAACGTGGAAATTAGACATAGAAGCTAATAAGATTTTTTCAAAATTAAAATAAATTTATATTATACCCAAAGTACCAAAAATCAGCATATATTCTCCACTGGTCAAGTATAGTCCATTTTTGCCTCAGATTGGTGAAACTGCAGGAAATGTTATTTTCTTCAAACTTACTATTTCTGGACTTGTAGAATTTTTCAATGGATAAAAATTAAAATAAAAACAATCTGCATCATCATCACTATCATCCGTATTCCTCACACTATTTAAAAATCATATTTTATATTTTAAATAATAATCGGTTAAAATAATATACTTAGAAAAGAAATATAAAGAAGAAAAGGAGAGGTTAACAGAAGAGTAGACAGACTTATAGAAAGCTACATTTCTATGGCCCCATTGTTTTGGAACTTCAAAAGCTAGGGGTTCCACACAGGAAACATTCAGCATCTCATTATCTCAGTAGGTATTCTGCCCATCGCTTTAGCATGACTTAAGGTGAACCTGCCTTTCTATGGGTGGTCCTGTAACCAGCAGAAAGACCTAGTAGAACTGGGAAGTTAAAATCTCTAGCTAGGCCTTTAAGGAGCCATACTAGCTATTATAACTTAAGAACTAGAAAAAAAATTTCAGGTCCCTCAAAGGGATATGTAGCTTAAAGCCAACTTTTGAAAGAAAATTAGAGTTTTACATCTAATAATTAGTAATTCTTCCAATAACCTAATGATTATCCATATAACCCAGAAGAGCCAATATGCTGGTAGCATATAAACAATCCATTCCTTCACCTGAAAGGATTAATTATACCTTACATTTTAACAACAGGTAAATTTAATTTTCACCTATAGGCTACACAAAGCAGTTTCGTAGCTCAAAAGCCCTATCTGTCAGCATTTTAAAATTATTCACTGTAAGTCAAAATAAATAACCAGCTTTATATTTCATTAAATAACCACAGAAAAATCATGATCAGTATTAACAAACTAAGCTATAAATTACTGACCCATAGCAGATATTTCTAAATACAGTCATATGTCCAGCCTTACACATGTGTACCATACAATGGTAGCTAGATAAGAATAAATGAATTTAATCACTTAAGTATTTTGAAGGCATCTGTAAAAGTGAGCTAATTTATTATGGTCTGACTGTAAGCAATTTGATTCATTTGAACAGTGTGTAGGTGGGAAGTGATCCTGAATATTAAGGTGCAAACTTGTTTCTAGTTCCTTCTTTCCTTGTACTTTCTTTAGTTTCCCAATATACTAATCTTTCCATGCTCCATTTGGTAAACTTTAAATCCTTAAAGCATCAGATTTTATTGAATAAAATATAAATTTCTCAAAAAGGAATCATCTCCCTCAAAATCCAAGCCGCATGGACATCAATGTTCACTTTCCCTTAAGCTCAGATATTTCTAAAATAGTGAGATTATTTGGATACTTCAAACACCAAGATTCTATAATTTCATCACATTTGCAACTGAAATCTTCAGAAAACTATTATATTACTCCGTTCATCTAGCTCACCTATCTCTTGACATATTCCTGGTAAGCAAGACATCATATCTCTTTCTTAGAACTTTGCATAAACATTGTACAAGGACTGAATTCATTAATAAGTTCTTTGAAATAAATGAATATTATAGCCTACATATTTTTGTTTCTCATAAAATTTCTAGCATACATATTTAGTTTCCAATATACATTTGGGAAAATAAGCAAATATGAATTTTAAAACCCTAGATTAAGAGAACATTATATTGCTTAGCAGAACAGAAATATAGGGTTAAATTATTTTATTTGTCACAAACAAGCAAAATCATTTGTTTTATTTCCAGTAACATTGAAATTAGTTTAAGTCATGTAGAAACATGATATATACAATTTTACTCCTAAATTATTTATAAAATTTGAGGAAAATTTGGTATAGAAAAATAATATTCATTGTTAACATAAAAACATTTCCTCCCTAAATACTTTTTAAAAACCTCTTTTCTAAAGCCAGACATGGTAGTGCATGCCTTTAATCCTAGCACTTGGAGGTAGAGGCAGCCAAACCTCTGTGAGATCTAGGGAGGCCAGCCTGGTCTATATAGTGAGTTTTGGGGCTGCTGGGGCCACATAGAGACCTTTTCAAAAGAAGGAAACTCTATTCTATTAGATCCAGTCTGCTGGTGAAACACAATCTGTACTGCTTCAGTGATTTAGGATGAAATTAGCTACGTCATTTTTAACAGCAGCCAGAAATTTTGGAATGGTTATTAATGGTCCAGCATGAAACAGAAAGATGATCAGCTGACTCTAGCAGAGCAATAAAAAAGTTAATTAATGAAGCAAGGGGTAGATTTCATATTTATGACTTTACCCAGAGAAGGACAAATTCTAGGGTCTAAGACATTAATTTGAAATAATCTCCAATCAATAGCAGACTTTCAAAGTTGGCAGCTACAACTAAAGAAAACAAACATAAATGGAGAAGAATTTTCTAGCACTGGGTGTCTGAATACCAAGTAGCCTGTCTTATGAAGCAGTGAAGGTCCTTAATAAGAATTTGTGCCAAAGGCAGAAGGGCTCCTAATCAGTGTGTCAAAAAGGAGCTCCATGCTTTGTATAGGATGTTGAGATAGAACTCTAATGTAACTCCTACCTTCGAGTATCCACAACATATTTGTTGGGTTCTAATTATTTCTCAAGCACTGCTTTCTTCTTTCTGGATACTAACAAACACAGTCTTGAAGAGGATGTCATTATCAAGCCAGTTCTATGGCTGGAGAAACAAGACCCTATAAATGCAGTTTACTTCCCATTATGTGGTAAATGATGGAATGGAGATGTTACAGCATCATATTTTTTACTCTTAGATCCCACTTTTCTTTACTCTCCCTTAATTAATTATAGTCCTTCTTAAGACAAATGTGTCTGAATAGAAACACAGATGGTCAGAAGACCATAATTATTTATAAATCATTGTGCATCAAGTTCAAAGAGCTGAGTGTTCTTCATTCAAATAGCTGTATTTATGCACAAATAACAGGTCATGTAAAATGCTTCAAAGGGGTAAAATAATGCAGCTAGTTTGATTAATTTATCTATGCAGAATATGGAGAAAATGCAACTATTTTCTTAGAAAATTGAAATCTCCCTTTAAGGGAATTGACAATAAAAGAGACTGTTTCAATTTTGATCAGATCAGATAAGGATGTTAAAGGATAGCACCTAGGCTTATGTACAATGAGACAGTTTGAACCTCTTAATATGAAAAATGTTAATAATTTTAACTTGCTAAATGGTCTGACAAGAAAGCCATTAACTATTAGCAGGTACTTAGAAATTGTGAAATGTGCATTTCAAAGTCCAGTGTTATAATTTGGGTCAATCTACATAATGCAAAAGATAGACTTATTTTTAATAACAGCATATAGCAACACATATGTAAAAACCATGATTCATCTCATGTAAAAGCTGTTATAACTTGCCTAAAATTTGTTTGCTTGTTTATCTTTAATTCAGAGACCATTTTTTTTGCTTTTCTATTTTTTACTTTTAAGATGTACCTGTGCCTGTGTGCATGTGTTTGTCTGTGTGTGTGTGTGTGTGTGTGTGTGTGTGTGTATTGTATTCAGTCAATTTTTTTTTTGTTGTTATTTTGTTTTTTTTGTCTTTTCGAGACAGGGTCGCCCTGTAGCCCCAGCTGTCCTGGAACTCACCTTGTAGACCAGGCTGGCCTTGAACTCACAAAGATCCGCCTGTCTCTGCCTCCCAAGTGCTAGGATTAAAGGCCTGCGCCACCACGCCCGGCCCTCAGTCAATTTTAATTAAACAATACAATATCATCAGCTGTGTTCACTATCCTATATGGTCCTCAGGACTCATCTGTTTATAATTGAAATCTACATCACTAACACTTCCTATTTATGTTTTCATTTTTGTACGTTATATTACTTTACACACAACTGGCAAAGAAAGCTTTCTGTGAATCACAAGAGGACTAATATTATCCAGTAAATAGTCAATGAACACATACAACTTATTTTTTTGGTATTTTTGAGACAGGGTCTCCCTTTAGTCCCAGCTGGCCTGGGGCTCAGGCTGAGACCAGACTGGCCTTGAACTCACAGATATTCGCCTGCTTCTGCCTCCCAAGTGCTAGGATTAAAGGTATGTGTCACCACACCCAGCAACAACTTATTTATAATTGCATACATTTAATAATTCTCCCAACATTCTTTTTGGATCTCACTATTACTTGTCTATCTTATACATATATTAACAGGAAGCAGAATAGGGAAAATCTCAGGAAACTCACCACAAAGCCATGTTGGTGATGTACTGACAGAGTCAGTTATTCACAAAGTTTGATTTTTAATTTGATTTGATTTGAGGTAGATTTTTTTTCTATCAGCAATCATTTAAATTGCCTGAATTTTTCTGTCAAAGCTCTTTGACTTTAAAACCTGGAATTCATTCAGGGAGCAAAAGTATCCTTAAGACATTTCAAAATGCTCCAAGTTTAGCAAAAAATACGTATGACTGTGTGAATAGGCTTTATTGACTGATATTTCGATGTCTTTTTTTAAACTATCACATTTTAATTGCCAGAGAGGCATCAAGGGCAGAGTGATGAAAACCTAACTTCTCACAATAACCACATCGAAGACGTCACTGAACTACTTCAGTGATTCTCAACTATAGTTGTTCCCCCACCTTCCGTGTTTCCTGAAAATGAACATATTCAACTGAATGGGAGTAGCATGTTGACAGCTGGTACTGATGCAACAGTGCTTGAAGGCAGAAGGGGGCTCCACCAACTACAGAGAAACACATATTGAAGACATATATGAGAATGACTATAGGAAACAACAGAAACACTGGATGCTAGGATGACATTGAGGAAGTAATCACCTGCACAGGTGCACAGCACACAGCTTTGGTTTATTTTAAGGCTTCATTTTTCAATTTAACTTAATTGATATGATAATCTATCACTTCTTCAAACTGAAAAATTTGAGTTGAATGAAATTACAAAAATGTACAACTTGAAATGTTTTATGCAAACTATCTAAACATTAAGCATTATGTCAAAACTTAAAGTTTGAACATTTCAAATTTGCACAGTTCTGATCTGCATTGAAATCATTTAAAGTAATCTAAGATATCATATTTTAAATTTATATTAACCCAATGAAAAGCATATCTTGTTATTTTACTTTACCATAATACCTAGACTACTGAATAGGCAGATTTAAAATTAAACTCAACTAGCACTCCATAAAGACATACAAAAATTAAGATGAGGCTCAGTTGTTTGCTACATTTTACTTTTTCAAGTTAAATAGTATTTTGGTGAATTTCATATGATTTTATTTGGCAAAACCACAGAGGCCCGTTGAAGGATTTAGCTGTATATGTAAACACCCCATAGCACATGTATGAGCACATTTCTAATAAGACAACCAAGTCCACCGTACTTCTAGGTAGGAAACAGCTGATACTGGAAGAAATGGATTTCATATTCTCCAATGCTCTTTGGAAAACTGAGTATCCATTTAATGATGGCCTTGCACTATAGTTATCTTATTTATGGATACTGAATACATAACCAAGAAACACCTAAATGATATTTAAATAACTTTAGCATTTTATATAAACAAGAAACTGAACTATTACTTATTAAACTACCACATATGTGATACATATATTCTGTATTCATATATACTTCCTATTTCCATATTGAGATAAAAGAATGAAATAGGCAATATTCTAATTATAATTCTAGAATTTGTTACTCTAGGAAGTAAAGAATTGGACACTTTATGTATTTTACTTCTAAAGACATTTGGCAAAAGCTATAATAGCAAAATATTTAATTGTTCCATATATTCATTCACTCCTTCACTCAATCAAAGTGTATCAGGCCAGTAGATGGGCCAGATAACAAGGAAGGCACTGAGGATTCATAGACCAAAATGGAAGATTTTGAGTCCTGTTTTCACAAAATCAAATTAAAAATTCAGAAAGTTAAAGAAAGTCACAAACATGTGATCCATAGAGAGCACATTGAGGAAAATGTTAGCAAACTTTCCTTAGAAAGCTTAGGAAAGAAATGATATCCTAAAGGAGACTTCAAAGTTAAACCTGACCTTGAAAATGAAGGTGTGATTAATTACATGACTGGATTAGCCTATGCATTAGGGAAAAGCCCTTGTCACCCTTTAAAGGTCCTATCTGATCCTACCTCTTCATTTCTCATAATGAGGATTGAATATCAGCATGAGTTTAAAGGAGACAAAACTTATTTGAGAGCTAACATTCTCTTATGACAAACCCCCCACCCCTGCCCTGTCTCTGGTCAGTTGCACTAATCAAAGGACTAACAGCTTCTCATGATACAAAGGCAGGGGTGAACAGTGATAGACATAATGATCTTGGTACAAGCAAATGCAAGCCATGATGGAGGTTGGAGCCATGCAGAGCTATGCCTTTTCTTTCTCCTGAGGTTAAAATTCCCTTGGTTTCCATTTTTTCTTCCAGCTACCTGAAGTTATGAATACAGGCACAGCCAGCCAGAGCAAGCTCCCCACAGCTGACTCCTCTAGAACCAAAGCTCACACATCTAATTATGTCTTCACCTTCACATTATCCACACTAAAAATAAACCTTGCCAAATATCTTTTTATTGTCATAGCGATGCTGTCATAACTCTCGAAATCCCTAGAGACTATTTCAGCCTTAAGAATTCACATACTGAAAGTGCTGGAACCTAGGGAATTATCCATTTAAATTCTAATACATGCTTGCTCTCTGCCAGCCATGCAAGCCTGCAAATCTCTCCTTGACAGTTCATATTTGAGCACTGGACTTCTGAGACACAGTGAATTATGGTCTTCTCACCAGAGCCTCCTGAGAAAACTCCACAAAGTCATCCCATGTCAAGTCTTCAACGAAGTTGCTCAGTGCAGAAATCTTGGAAATTAAGTTATCTGGGAGAACTCAATGACCCTAGATGGCACAGACATAAAGGAGATAGGTGAGCAAAGCAGTGTTTCGCACTAAGACTAAAACATCCCACAATATGCCACTGACTTGCATCCACCTAGGCCATGTGGCTATATGTTCTAATTAATGAAAGCCAAATGATGCATTCAGTTATGCAATGTAAGACTTGGTTTCTCTGGTGCTTGAGGATTCACTTCTATTGACATCAGTTTTTCCTTATCAAACAAACAATTGTGTTTTGTTATCTTCTTTTAAAAATTGGAACTTCTTCCAGGGGAATCTGACACCCTCTCCTGACCTCCGCGGCATTGCACGACACGGGTGCACAGACTTGCATGCAGACAGTACATTCATACACATACAGAAATAAATAAAATTTTTTAGAAGTATATAAAAATTGGAACTTCTAGCACAGTATTAAAGATCACTCCGGATAAGCATCTAAACCCTGGCATTCGGCAGGCACTACAACTTAAATAAATTTAATCAACCTGAGCTGTTTTCATCAAGAACCTACACATTCATTCATTTGTTGCAGTCACCTACCCAGCACAGACTTTTTAAGATCCTACTCTGTACTAAAAGCTAGTCTACATGGTGAGGATGTAGCATAAATAGACAAAACCTTTGCTCCTCTAGATTTTACATTCTAAAGACAGAAGAGAGACAATGAGTAAACAATAAAAAAAAAAAATCTAGTGTGTTCTGTAGCACAGAGTGTGTAGTGTTGTCCTGATGATCCTTCAAGACTCAGGTACTAGAAGCTCCATGCTCTGAAGGCTCCCAGCTCTAGACATCTTCCATGACCCAATGAAGCTACATGACTCAAAGTCATCTGAGACCCCCTAATAGAATCCAGGACTGCTCAATGTGCACTGTGGTGACTCAGTCCCTTTGCTTCAGTGAGGAATAATTCTGAAGGGCCACCTCAGCTCCAGAACTCCATGAGGTTCACTGAGGTCTTGGCTGCTTCCATATGTTAGATCCACTGTTGCATCTACCTTTCTGCCTCCAATACTCCACCATTCATCAACGCTGAGGTAACTTCCCATAACCCTACTGAATGCAAAGGTCCTGTGCACAGTCTAGGTCCATGTGAATACCACCTGAGACAGATATGAGAGGCCCTCTAAGGAAAAGCAAAAGCTGGGAACTATAGGGAGTGCCTACCATGAAAATAGCACACAGTATGGTCTGACATACATAACACCTGACCATTAAATGTTAACTGTCAATTTAATGGCAACTTATTTTTTTTTGTTTTTTGGTCTTTTTGAGACAGGGTCTCCTTTTAATCCCAGCTGGCCTGGAGCTTGCAACGTAGACCAGACCGACCTTGAACTCACAGAGATCGGCCTGCCTCTGCCTCCCGAGTGCTGGGATTAAAGGTGTGTACCACCATGCCCAGCTATAATGGCAACTTTTTTAAATTTCTCTTTTAATTTACTTTTTATTGTTATAAACATTTTCCATACGTCATACATCATTTCTCAATCAAATGTAGAGTCACTTCCCTTTCCATGCCCCCCACCTCACCTGAGTTCCTGTCCTCCGAATGGCAACTTCTATGCAAACTACACAGCTCATGAAAACTTCATAGAGGAGATCCTTATTTTAGTATTTAAGAACATGAATGGAAAAAAACACACCGAAATAAAAAGAAATTTTTTCATGGTAGCATCTCACCCATGCAATTGGTAGATATTTTACAGAAAAATAAGTCATTAAATAAATCTACTGAAGAGGAATTTTAGATTAAAAAATCCATATTTACTATTTGAATTTAAATACCCAGGATTTTTTAACAATATGATATTCAAATTTATTATGACTACTTAAATATTTTATTTAAAATGTTCATGAATATTTCAACTATAATGTTTTGCTAGAAATTCTATTGTACATATAAGTAAAATACATATTAATATTTTTATGTTTTTTATTTATATATATTTTATGGATCCAAGAATTTCCAACAATATATTTTTGTCATATTCAGGCCCTTGTTCACTCTCACTTTACTACAGTCTTCCCATCTCCCCCTGACTTCATGTCTTCTATTAGAATTTGTATTTTTAAGAGGCCTACTGCATCTAATCTGTGTGTCTTCATTGTTCTTAGGTATGGGTCTCTCTCTCTTGAACTCCAGTCAGCTTACCAGGTGTCACACCAGTGGGGAAAACTGACTCTCCCTCTCAAGGCATAATACCAATAGATCCTCAGTTAGCACTGGGGCTTCCTGTCCACCTCACCCATTTATGCTGGGCCCCTGACTGGCATGGATTTGCTCAGATCTTCTGCATGCTGTCACAATCTCTGTGGATTCATATGTGCAACTACTCTTTAGTGTCCAGATAACACAGTTGCCTTCTATTCATCTACCACTTCTGGCTCTTGCAATCTGTCTGTTGCCCCTTCTACAATGGTTCCTGAGCCTTGGGAAGAGAGGATGTGAGATAGGTGTCCCATTTAGGGCTGAATAGTCTGTAGTCTCTTAATTTTTTCACGTTTTCTACTTGGAGATCTCTATGTTAATCAACTTCTGCTTCAAGAAGTAACTTCTCTTGTGAAAGTTAAGAGGATGCAGTAATCTATGGGTGTACCAATATGTTATTATGAGTTAGTGTAATATTATGTATGTGTAGCAGAGTGATAGTAGTAGGTTCTCCTTTACAACATGTAACCAGTGTAGCTACAGGCTCTTGGCCCTAAAAAGTTTCAGATATGGAATCTCTCTTGTGAAGTGATCCTTAAATCCAATTAGAAGGTGGTTGGAATTCTTGAACCAGTGGCCATATTTTCTCAAGCCAGTTGTTATTGTGTCTTGCAGTGTTCACAGCTGGGTAAGCTAGATGTTGACCTTTCTCTATCAGTAACAAGTGTAGCACCTTCCAGTATTATGAAAGCTAGCCAGCAGCAATACCAGCAAGATTTCTCGCTGATTGTTCTATCACTCCAGTGCATAGTGTCTTAGTAATAGGGTCTTACTGTCAAGATCTGGTAGGAAAGCAAGGACAAGGGCAATAGCCAGTATTATTTGAGGGCCTATGAGATCTCTCTAGTCAACAACTGCCAAAGGGAGAGTCCATTCCTGGTCCTGGGCTTTTCTTTTGCCAGCCTGTAGTGTGTGTTAGGGCCATTGAAACCCTGTATAGGGACATTTTATTAAAATGTTTTATACTATATGGAAATATATTGAAGGAATTTTCTTTTGTAGTTTTCCATATGACTCTTTCAAAAGGTCTTTAGTGTTAGTTAACCCTCTTACTCTCTTTTGCCCACCCTCCTATTCTTCACCCAATTAAAACCATCTTATACAATATTATCTTTTCCTATTTATATCAATGCATTTTCTTCCCCCTCCTATACACCACTACACATGGCAAATTATTTGCTTCTTGATCTTTTAAAGATTTCCAGTGGCAACATACCTATCTGAGAACAAAAGCTAGCATACTCTTATATGAGAGAACATGCAACATTTGGCTTTCTGGAGCTGGGTTGCCTCACTTAGGGACATTTGATTCCAGTTCCATCCATTTACCTGTAAATTTCATAATTTGATTTTTCTTAACAGAGGAATAATATTCCATTTTATAAATGTGCCATATTCCCAATAGCCATTCATCTAGATTGTATCAATTTCCTCATTATTGTGAATTGGGCAGCAATGAACATGGATGAATAGATGCAAGTCCTTATGCTGAAGTATAGTATGGTTGCCTAATATGGTAGATTTATTTTCAGTTTTTGAGGCAACTCCTCATTAATTTTGCAGATGGCTCCAACAGGTTGCACCCCACTATGATTAAGAATTCCCCATTTTCCCAAAACCAAACCAATGATTGTCATTTGTTTTTGACATGTTTTTTATATACTTTTCATTGAGCATTTCTACAACTTATACAAAGGGGCAAGATCAAATCCAGTCTTCCCCATGCCCCAAGCCCCCATCAGAACTCATGCATTACAACATCCAAGCTAAGCCCTATCCATTCAAGCTCCCAAACCCAGACATTTAGGGTGACATATAAAAATAAGTGAAATTCCTCACGATGTCCTGACCTCCCTGGGTTTATGATCCACAGTTCTTAAGCTAAATTCATCCAGAAAGCCTTAAATCTTGAACTTCTGAAAGGTCAGATTTTTGCAGCACAGAAGGCAAGTCAGGGAGAATATATCAGCTCCATTTTAGCACTTCTGCAGCGCACTTAGAGTCATTGTCCCACTTATGTTTGGATTGTAATTGTGCTAATTGTCAATAAGACAGCATCTAGAACCTCCTGGCTGGGGAGACTCTAGATGTGCTTGTTGGGGATGAATTGATCTGGGAAGACCCATTAATCGTTGGCTCTGCCATTTGCTAAGCAAGGGATTCTGGACCGTACAGAGTGAGAAACTGAGCTGAGCACCAGTGTGCATGCATGCGTCCTCGCCCCTGAGTGCGGACAGAAGGCGTACCCTGCTTCAGACTCCTGCCACTGTGACTCCCCTACCATGAAGACCCAGAACTGTCAGTGAAATAAACCCTTCTCTTTTAAGTTGTTTTGATCAGAGTATTTTTATCACAACAGTAAGAAAAGACACAAAGACATAACAATCAGATTGTTGAGAGTTTGGGTTACTTTAAAAAAATACCACAGTTTTAGAGTCTCAAATACTGGAGTTATACTATCTGTATTTAAGAGCTGAGTCAACTATGTCTACCCATCTAAGCTTAGACAAGATAAACATCTCTGTGCCTCAATGTTTCCTTTTTCATAGAGCTCACTCTATATCCTATATTGGCCTTGAACTCCCAGTCCTTTTGCCCTTACCTCCAGAGTGCTATGCTTACAGGCATGCGCTGCCATGCCTAGCTAGTTTTAGTGTTAAGATGAAAACACTTCTAGCATTATCCCATATGATTAATGTGAAGACTACATAGTTAATATATGTGAAGTGTTTGGAACTATGGATGACATAAAAACTATTCTATTTATAGTGTTTGCTATTATAATAATTACTGCCCCTAGTGGGGGGAGACTCATTCATTGGATTCATTGTAATTTTGACCTACTTTCATATGATGTGAATGAACTATTTGTGATTCACAAATAGAAAAGAAAGCTATTTCAAAGAATTAGAAAGATGTATGTACCTTTCTTTTTTGTACTACCATAACACAGTACTCAGGACTTAGAATTTAGAAAGAACAGAAGTTTATTTGACTCACATTTCTAGAGGCCAAAAGAAATGACACCTGGTGAGTGTCTTTGTGTTACAAAAGCACAGAGCATCATACAGTGAGGTATAGTCTCTTCCTCTTCTTGCAAAGCATTATGGTAGTTTGGGGTCCACATTGCTCTGAGACCTTATTCAACCCTCATTCCATTACAAGGACCCTGACTCAAATGTAATTACTATATGATTTGGGGATTAAGATTATAACATTCAGGGCTAGAGGGATGACTCTTTTTTTTAGTCTTTTTGAGACAGGGTCTCCCTGTAGCCCCAGCTGTCCTGGAACTCACTCTGTAGACCAGGCTGGCCTTGAACTCACAAAGATCTGCCTGCCTCTGCCTCCCAAGTGCTAGGGATGACTCTGTTTTTAAGAGCACTGTCTCCTTTCCCAGAAGACACAGAGGGAAGCTATGTTTCTATCTCCAGGGGATCTGATGCCCTCTTTGGCATCCATGGGTACTGTACATATGTGGTACAATTAAATACATATAGCAAAACATCCATACACATAAAAATGTATAAATCATAAAATGTTTACCACATTCACATGTCTGGGGACACATTCCTATCTAGAAAGGTGCAATAATTACCTATGCAAATCTACATTTTAGAAATTAAATTGCCGTCCAGCTGATTTCCTTATGCAAGAAAGAGAAAGTCAAAGAAATAAACCTAGATGTATATTGAAAGCTGTATATTGACTCAGAAGAGGTATTAGCTGGGCTGTTCATTTTTGGATAGATGCTCATTAGCTTGTTTGTAGAAGGATTTCACATTTACAAACTTTAGACAGGCAATTTTGAGAATATTTGGACTTTTATGAAATCACAATTTTTTACCTTACATAATGACTAAACAGAAATCTACTCCACTCTTTACCAAATTATTCTAATTCTCTGGCAGACAACAAGAGCAACAAATAGGAACATACCCAAAAGACTTGGGATATTTAATTACCTTCAGTACATTTTCCTCTTTGCTGTTGTTTTCATTATTGCAACTCAAAGTCCTTTTTTAATCCTTTTTGACCATTAAGAGCTAACTCCTGTCCATTAGGGATCCACTTCTCACTCTTTGAATTTATCCATCTTGGAGCTTATCTTTTTATAACTACCTTGCTGTCTTTTTGTCATTTTTCCTCTCTCTCATCCTGCTTAAGTGCCTACTGGGATGGTAGATTCCAAACTGTATGAAATAAATGCATGCTGTTAAGATACTCAACGCAACTTCTATAATGACTTTTAAAGGTTATGTATCTTTACTGTCATTTCTGACTTGAAGTCAGCAATATTTTAAGAGTTATGAAACATATCCCTTATGATCAGATTCTACCTTACCCTTAAGATAGGGCAAGTAAAATCAACCCACTGAGTGTTCATAAGAAAAAAGTGAAGCAATAAAAACAGAACATTTCTACATATCCACTTCTTGATTGTACCAGGAAATGAACATACTCCACACATAAGAGTTCGGTATGTTTCACCTTTGCCCAGATGAGTGACTTCTAGAGGATTCTAGAGCCAAAGGACCTGCATACACAAGAGGCAAAGGGGATTCCCACTTGGCTTATGACTAGGAAGCTTTTTGTGGAAGTGTCAGATTCACCCTTAGCTTACAACTTATGACAACTTGTACTGTGAGAACTGAGGGAAAAGAACAGCACAGATTAGCTTAGAAAATCAATTATTTTTAAATGAGAAAAACACATTTTGCTAATCTTCAACAGAAAATCCATAAATGAACACTGCCTTGACACTTCGTCTATGCCCCTCCAATTGCATGAAAAAGAAACTTCTACATAAGAAATGCTCAAACTGCTAATGTGGAATTAAGGAATTCTCATGGTACTCAGGAGGGGGCAAGGTAAAAGTGCCTTCTATTATACTGATCTTAGTCATCAGATTATTAATCAAGAATTTTGCATTACAGAATATTCCCAAACATGCATATAACTAATTGCAGTCATTAGTATCATTCTATAGGGATAAAGAAAATTATAAGACAAGCAAATGTCATGAGTCCAGGAACAAGCTGGACCTTCCCCATGTACTAACTCTCCCCATTTTACTGGAATTCTTAAACAGAGAAATCTTGGATTTTTATTTAACTGTAATTGTTTTCTCCCTAAGAACATTTGATTTGTAGCAGTTTAAAATACAGACACAAGGAGCTAGAGAGAGAGCTCCGTGGTTAAGACCACTGGCTGGTCTTGCAGAGGAAAGGGGATTGGTTCCCAGCACCCATATGGAGGCTAACAACCTTCTGTAACTCCAGTTCCAGGGGAATCCAATGCCCTCTTCTGACATCCATCTTCTACCTTGCAGGCATTACATGACATCAGTACATTTAAAAATACATGTAGGCAATACATTCACACACATAAGATTAAAATGAATAAATAAAATATTTTAAAATGCAAACACAAAATGTTAATAATTATGAGATGAGAAATGGCTTAATTGTTAGAAGTACTTGCTGGATTTGCACAGGACCCCACCTCAGTTCCTAATACCATCATCCAGTGGTTAAAAAAAATGCCTTAACTCTAGTTCCAATCAATCCAACAACATCCCCCCCAACACAACTACCTCTACATATGATGCACATGCACACACTATATATATATATATA
>VZQC01012068.1:2065060-2203491 GCA_009823505.1 Rhizomys pruinosus
ATATATATATATATATATGTGTGTGTGTGTGTGATGTATAAGAATAGATTAGATGTAGAGTCAGAGTAGGAGTTACAAAAACTCAAGAAGGATCATGCTCTCACTTTAAGCATGTATCCAAGGTCCTCAGAATGTATACCATCTCTGTCCCAGGGATTCCTCCTAGCAGGTAGAGAATAGAAGCTTTAACTATGCATATGAAGCAGAGATGCTTCAGGAAAGATATAATCAACTGTTCATAAAGATGCCTACAAGCAGTTTTTCAACACATGCATTGTTAGTTTCTTTTCAAAGACATATTCTGACCACATCCTTGGATAGAGGCCAGGCCAAGTGCCACTACTCAAGTTAAATTCTATGCTAATATTAAAGGAAGAAAAAAGGAAAGTTTCTTAATACATTCCATTTATACAGACTTCAAAAGAAAAAGGAAGTTAGTGAAAATAATCATAACCTCAAAATATTTCTAAATGTTCTATCCATTAATTAGGAACTTGGAAAATTCTAAAATGACCCTTTGATTCAAGTAACAAATGCCCTATAACTCACCATAAGCAAAGAGCTTTGCAAAAATGGCCCCACCAAAGTCTTAAGTGAAGCAAAAACACTGGGCATCAATATTATTCCACACAGTCCAGGAGGAAGTTTAATTGTCCTTTAATAAATTGTTGATGGCCTATCAGTTTATGCTTGCCTGAAAAAAACTGCCAAACCAGTTGTGAATTATATTTCCAAATTGGTCAAAGAGGGAATATGATTAGCTCAATTTTAGAACAATCCAAATGGTATAAGTTGCTGCCAGAAGACAGAAAAATTTCTGGATCCTTACCCTGTGAGACATGGGACTGAAGATCTACCCCCAGAGGATGTTGATTACAATGCTGAAGTTTAGTATGTTGTCTTTTTTTTTTTTTGAGCAAAATATAACTTATTCTTAACTATTTTGCACTGAATTTTTTTAGAATATGAATACATATCTTCAATCCATATATTGTAATTATGATGTGTAAATATAAGTGGTAGGTCAATTCTAGAGCCCATTAAAAGATTCACATTATAATAGCACAGTTGCTTTCAGATACAATGAAATATAATAATAAAGTTGCTCAGTTTGTCTGCCAACTGGAGATTTGACGTTAGTATCCACAAATGACGGAAACCATTCCCCCTTTTTAAATTTTTTTTATTTTTAAGGGATTCTACAATATAATGACACAGTTGTTTGCAGATAACATTGATGTTACTCAGTATGTCATACAATTGGGTAATTGGTGCATTTTGCAAGTATCTATGTCCAAATTTTGAACAACCCAAGGTTCCCATAGTCCACTTGAAGAAGCTTGTATGCACAGGCATATTGATCACTTAGGAGTCCAGACTATATGCCTGTAGTCTCACAATTCACCCCTATCTCTCTGCAGCCCTTACAATCTACCACGCCTCCTCTTCTGCAGTTTGTTCCCTGGGCTTTGGGAAAGGGGCACAAGTGGGTGAGAAGAAAACAGTCTAATTTCTTTGGAGTTGTCATTTTGGACTTTAGTCTGTTCAGGTTGTTTCCCTTCATGGGCTGACAGCTTTTCCAGTGATACCCTTTTTAGTCATACTAGCAAAGCACAAGCTATTGGATGTACAGGCATTTAAGCAGTACCAATTATTATGTCAAGCTAAGCTGTGAGCATATACACAGATGCTTGGATGGTATGCTAATCCGCAAACTGTGGTTTCTCTATAAAGGGTGACAAGTTCTTATTGTGGCTTATAACATCTCCTAACCACTAGAGGACATAAGTTTGTGGCATCCACTGTGAGTTATTCCTCCAAAGAGAGAGCTAATAGCCAAATAGATTTGGGATATATATAGACACTTGGCTGCCACTGTTGTACAGTATCACTGTTGTACAGTATATTGACGGAAGAGACTTGTTTGTCTCAGGGAGACCAATATTTTGCTGTATTGCTTTCGTGTCCTTTGGTAACGCTCTCTGGCATTTCAGAGGCCAGTTGTACACTAGCAAGTGATGTCTCATAACATTTTTCATGCTCACACCAGGTCTTTGACAACAGGGACTTACTGCCTTTCTCCTTGCATATATCCCACTTATAGGCAAAAGGCCTTTATAATTTGGGGGGGTGGGTTTGAATCCCATAGCCAATACTTCCTAGGCAGAATGATTCATTGCTGATGTCAGAGCTTTCCTGTAGTAATATATTTTGCTTAATTACACAACTTATACACACTTTACTATTGAATTTGGCTCTAGATAGATAAATATCCTTTCACAGTTCCTATGCCTATCAATCAATTAATAAAGGGTAGTTATGCCTGTTTTATAGGAAATTACCACTGTAACAATTGGCTCTAGTTTACAGTTAGGGAGGTTTCTCAGTATCTGGAAGGTAAACTTCATTAGGGCCCATTATAAACAGTTAACCCCAATATTATTCATAGAGATGCTCAGTGTCTGTGACTCAGGCAGTCTGAGGTTCCTCTTTCTTTAATGTTCAGATGGGTGGTCAACCTCTCTGCTGGCATTTCCCAGTCCATCCTGCATAGCCACAAGTTGTATGTTTTCAGGCATTTAGATTGGTGATTTTTACCTGTGGGAACATAAAATTCTCCTCCCATTGTTAGTTTCAAGATCAGAAAAATTGAAAATTCTCCCTTTTTTTCTGGGACTTTGTTACTTCACTTAGCATAATGGTGTTGAGTTCCGTTCACTTATCTGCAAAGTTCATGATGTGATCTTTCTTTACCACTGCATAGAACTCCATTGTGTAGATGTACCACATTTTTGTTATCCAGTCATCAGTTGAGGGGCATTTGGGTTGGTTCTAGCTCTTTGTTTTTATGAAGAGAGCTGCAATAAACATACCTGTGCATGTATCTTTGCAGTAATATTCGTCTTGTGGGTATATACCCAGGAGTGGTATGGCTGGGTCAGGTGGTAGGTTCATTTTGAGTCTTTTAAGGGTTCTCCACACTGCTTTCCACAGTGGTTGTACCAGTTTACACTACCACCAGCAGTGGATGAGTGTTCCCCTTTCCCCACAACCTCTCCAGCATTTGGTGTCTTTTGTTTTCTTGATCTTTGCCAGTCTTATTGGAGTGAGATGATACCTTAGTGTGGTTTTAATTTGCATTTCCTTAATTATTAATGATATTGAACACTTTTTTTTAAAGAAAATATTTTTATTTTATTTATTATTTTTGTGTATGAATGTACTGTCTGCATGTATGTCTGTGCACCTGTGTCATGCAATGCCGCGGAGGTCAGAAGAGGGTGTCAGATTCCCCTGGAACTGGAGCTCTCCTGGAATTGGAGTTACAGACGGTTATCAGCCACCATGTGGGTGCTGGGGATTGAACCCAGGTCCTCTACAAGAGTAGTCGGCACTCTTAACCACTAGACCATCTCTTCAGCCCCAATACTGAACACTTTTTTAAGATGTTTCTCAGGCATCTTTACTTCCTTACTGGTGAAGTCTCTGTTCATCTCTTTACTCCATCTTTTGAGTAGATCATTTGTTTTCTTACTTTTTTTTAAAGTAGTTTATATATTCTGGATGTTAATGCTCTGTGAAATGTATCAGTAGTGAAGGTTTCCTCCCACTCTGTGGGTTTTCTCTTCACTTCCTTGATTGTTTCTTTAGCTGTTCAAAAGCTTTTGAGTTTGATGAGGTCCCACTTGGCTTCTGTTGTCTTTATTTCCTGTGAAGCTGCTGTTTGATTTAGAAAGTCTTTGCCTACGCCTATGTCTTGTAGGTTGCTGCCAACTTTTTCTTCTATCACCTTCAGGGTTTCAGATTTCAGGTTGAGATCTTTGATCTACTTGGAGTTTATTTTTGTACAGGGTGAGAGTTAGGGGTTTAATTTTGTTCTTCTACAAATGATGATCCAGTTTTGCCAACACAATTTATGTTGTCTTGAGACCAGATCCTGTTACATATGACAGAGTGGCTTCAAGCATTCAATCTTCCTATCCTCACATCCTGAATGTGAGGATTACCTGTGTGTATCACTAAGCCTAGACCTGTGATTAGCCTTTAATGAGGAACTTAAATGCGGTATATATTTTATATCAATATATAATATTACTTAATGAAAATATTACTTAATGAAGAGAAAGAGAATTCTTCTTAGTTTAAAATCAAAAACCCTGATAAATATTTTATAAAGATGAAAATAAAACCTCCCCATATTTTCTCTGAAATGAAATTCAGGCAAATCAAAGGCCATCCTTATGAAGTAGCTTGGAACCTGCTCCTACAATTAAACACAAACTAGATTGAGAGCCCAGAGTCTCAGCCCACAGGATACTGTGAGTAAAGATCATTCTGTCCTGGAAATTTTTCAAAGCAGGTGTTCTTTGTCATTGAAAAGATTCCAAAGGAATAATGTCCCCATGGGAAGGTTATGCTGAGCTTTGAAACCCTGCAACATGCTTTACTGAATAAACTGTGGGCAAAGTACACTGATGCGAAATGGAAACAGTTCATTGCTTTGTGTAGAGCAATGATCAATTGACTGTCTGCTAGAGAAAATTATTTTAGTTTTGATAAAGTTGATGATGCTCATTTTTTTTGGCAGCAATAACATAGAAGAATTATTTATATCCTAAAATCAATTTTACTTGTTGAAAAATTAAGTTTATAAGGGCATCTAGACAAAAGCCATCTTTCTATCTATGATGATGGCCAATATTCAATTTTTCTAAAATCCCTGTTCTATAAATGAGCATACTAGTTTTAAAATGAATAAATAACAGTACTCTCTTTATTCGTTTAGTATTTTTACTAAGATCTCAAGTTAGATGTCTGCAGTACAGCTTTTCTGCTCTTACTAATTATTTGTATCTGGTTGTACTTTCCTTTTGGATGCTTAAGGCCACACAGTTAGCCCAGATTAACCAAGGTTTTTGTTTTCTCAAGGTCAGTTGAGGATCTTGTCCTCAGGAGTCTCTCAGGGAGTTTTTTGGGGGGATAAGGGTGGGAACCCCTTGCTCCTTTCAGCTTTCCATTCACCAGTTCCATCCACTGGAGGACAAAAGCAGGTCTTGCTAGACCAGGCTTCCTTTTCTGAAGCATGAGCAGATTTTCCTCTCTTTAGACTGGACACTGGGTGAAGTCCCATCAGTGGTTCTATAAGCCCTCCCTGAACAGGAAGACTGGTGACCCACATCTGTAAGACATTTCAAGAGGTGCCCCTGTGCATAACCCCCTAAGACTTGGTTCACCTCTGAGGGCAAAGAACAAAGTTATCCCTTAGACCGAATTGGAATGGGCATTAAAGTATGGTCGTTAAGCACCCAGAAAGTCTAAGTTGCACCAGCCTATTACACCTATATTAAGACTGTATCCTTTGGAAACAAACTATGTTATTTCCATAGCATATTTCTTGATTTGCTTCTTTCTGTTTTAATCCCATATTACTGTAAAAGATGCACACATACCCTCCATTATGTACCAAAAACCCAAGGTCTGAAAATAAATGTTAGGACAGCTCTAGAACCTGTTTAGGGATTCACATTGCAAGAGCACAGTTGTCTTTAGATCATGAGGAATATAATATTAACGTTGCTCAGTTTGTCTTACAACTAGGTACTTGGTACTAGCATCCACAGATGAGGGATACCATTTGTCTTCTGTTTTTCTGAGATTGTGTTACTACACTTAGCATAAAATCTTCTAGTTCCATCCATTTACCTGCAAATTTCATGATGTAATCTTTCTTTACCTCTGCATAGAACTCCATTGTGTAGATGTACCACATTTTCTCTGTTCACTTGTCGGTTGAGGGTCATTTGGATTGGTTCCAGCTCTTCCCTATTGTGAAGAGACCTGCAACAAACATGGCTGTACATGTATCTCTGTCCAGTTCTTATTGGCAAGTGCATCTACTATGTGGCTGCCACCACTTTTGGCACTCCTCAAAGACATGAGACACAGATTTTTTTTGTAATTTTTTTTCTGTATGTGTATGAATGTACTGTCTGCATGCAGGTCTGTGCACCCGCGTCGTGCAATGCCGCGGAGGTCAGAAGAGGGTTTCGGATTCCCCTGGAACTGGAGTTCTCCTAGAATTGGAGTTTCAGAAGGTTCTCAGCCGCTATGTGGGTGCTGGGGATCAAACCCGGGTCCTCTGTAAGAGCGGTCGGTGCTCTTAACCGCTAGGCCATCTCTCCAGCCCCGAGAGACACAGCTTTTTAACCTCCTAATATGGACTGAGGACTCATCTCTCCAAGCATCCTCCAAACCTTCAATGCCAGTTGGGGACTACTGAGATACCCAACTTGTGGACTAAACAGCTAAGGGGGTTTCAGCCTCCTCAGAGTGTAGATTACCATTGTTGGACTACCTAGGCTGTATCATGGAGGCCAGTGCAGGGGGATCAAGACAGGACGTGTGCTTACTGGACTTCATTTGGGGGACCATGGGAGGGAAAGACCTCAATGTGGAGCAAAAGTGCAGGATTGATGGCTGTTTAGGATTGCCAAGGAGGAACCCCGAGCACTTCTTAAAGAAAACATGACATCTTTTACGGAAAAAAATCCTCCAATTCACGTGGTATGTGTATATATGTATGTATATATATATTTATGTATATAAAACTATATATATATATATGATGTAGCAATACAAGTTGGAGAGAACAACAACAAAAGAACTGAAAAAAAACTCTAGAAAGACTCAGAAAAAGATGCAAGACATGTATGGCAGAGTGCAGGGACTTGGGTGAATGAATAAATAAAACAAAATACTGGTTTTTATTACATGATGTCATAAATGGACCTATTGATGTTTATCTTCTTTACTTCATTTTAAAGGGATGTTTATTGCCCCATATGCACAAGAAATGCCTTTTTGGGTTTTTTGTTGTTGTTTGTTGTTGTTTTGCAGTGTTAGGGACCAAACCTATATACCCATACATGCTTGACAATCATTCTGTGACTGAAACACAACCCCAATACAGTTTCATTTTTTAGCTAACTTTATTCCACAGACATTAAGTAAAATTCAAGGAAAGATGGAAATGCATATCAATAAATCTTGTTCTCCTAAAACTAACAGCACCAATTAGCATGTTAATATTTGACCTAAAACTAATTTCTTCTAATACAAAATACTACACTGGAGATTTTGCACATGTTATCTCAGAAGAAAGGTAACTGATAAAAATGTATAATTGTGTTAGAACTGTACTTTTCTGGTCACAAGGGGTTGGCCCTTTTAAAACAGAACTGGCCCCTTCTGACTCTTTACAGAACTGACATAGGAGACAGGCACATCCTGCTACTTGTGAGTAACATCCACCCCCAGGATAACTAGCAATGTGATCCAAAACATTTATAGATGACAACATCATGTCACAATGTCAAAAATTTGGACATCCTGGTAGAGGTTGTATGAATGACATACAATCTTCTAAACAGGTTTCATACAGTGATCCCCAAACATCCTTTAGAACTTAACTGTCATTCATGATGAAATGAATGTTGAAAGTCAGCAGTTACAGGTTGATGTTAGATGACTAGGCTCCAATTATTTGAGGAAATATTTGGTCAGCAAAGCTAGGAGACACTGACCCCCAGGATGGATAGCTATCTGTACCTCTAAAAATACATCTCACAAGACATGTAAGAGAATATGGTAGATGGGCTGTAGAGATGGTTCGGCAGTTAAGAGCACTGGCTGATCTTTCAGAGGACCTGGGTTTGATTCCCAACTCCCATATAGTGACTAACAACTGTCTCTACCACCAGTTCCAGGGGATCCAATACTCTCTTCTGACCTCTGTGGGCATTGAACAATATAGGTATGCTTACACACATGCAGACAATATATTCATATACATGTATTAAAATAAAAATAATAAAAAATTTAAAAACAGAGAATATGATAGCCTCGAATTGTCATCATCATCAACTGTGATATTGCAAACCTTCCATGGGCTTTTAGGTATTTAGCTCTAGGATTTCAATGGTAAGGAGTTTATATTTTGATGATTTTGAAATGAAGTCTCTAATTTTGGCAAGATGCATTGCTAAATTTACCAAAATGTTCTATACTCATTTGTTTTGTTTGCTTTAGTATCCATGTGATTTTTATAAGTAACTATGGGATTGAGTAAATCTAGGCCAGACAGAACTGGTTTCCAACCAGAAACAATCTAGTGAAGAAACAATAAATTGGAGTCTATTCTGGTAGGACATTTAATATTTTAATAACACAAAGCTGTTTTTAAAAGATTGCATGCTGTAATACAGTCTTGATACATTGTTTTTAAGGGTTTCATATTATATTAAGGTATTTTGATCAAGCATAATAAGCATTATTATTCCATCATTGAATCTGTTATTCTTTTTCATGGCTTATGAATATAATTATAAGATTAAAAAAAAATTTTTTTAAATCTATTCCATTTCACCTATCTTCTAATACCATTCATCCAGCTATGAGAAAACAGATTGAAGACATTGTACTTAACATAAAATTACAAGGAAAGCCATAAAGGTGAAGAGAAATATAATAAGCAATAAAAAGTTTATCTTTCCTTCTGTGCCTTTCTATGTGCACATTATACATATAATCAAATTATTTTATCTGAGTTTATTATGTTAATTAGGGTTCTCAATTTCAACTGCCCGAAGCTCAACTGATTTAATAAAACATGGGGGGCTGGAGGGATGGCCTAGCGGTTAAGAGCGCCGACCGCTCTTGCAGAGGACCCGGGTTCGATCCCCAGCACCCACATGGCGGCTAAGAACCGTCTGTGACTCCGGTTCCAGGAGAACTCCAGTTCCAGGGGAATCCGAGACCCTCTTCTGACCTCCGCGGCATCGCACGACACGGGTGCTCAGACCTGCATGCAGACAATACATTCATACACATAAAAATAAATAAATAAAAAAATATATTTAAAAAAAACATGGGACATTATTCCCCCACATAAATAAAAATAAAATAGGAAATGTGAGGCTCAAACAAACCCAGGTTCTCCAACCATGTTCTCAAGAATTCAAGCTCATTCAGTTTTGTCTGTTGGATTTATCATCAGGCAGAATCTTTAACTTATATCTGCAACAGTTTATAGCTTCAGTAAAGATTGCAAGTTTGAGTCAATTCACAGTTTCTTCTTCCTTTGTTCTTAAGAGTAGAGATAAATCCAGGCAAGCTGACAACAGTCACTTTAAATTGTCTTGAAATAAAAATTGTATCCTTTGCTCATCATTCCAGCTTTCTTCTCTGCCTCTTGGTCTATGGTTCATACATTTCACAATACTACAACACCTCCTGGACCTATTGCTGATACCATTTTCTTTAAATTAGAATGACTTCATTTCTAATTTCTACTTATCATTTGGTAAGTGTCAAATTCCTTCTACTCACCCACACCAGATTTAAGCTTAGGAATCACCTCCTTTCCTTCTCATCAAAGTGCACATTCTCCCAGCTTTCCTTGTGACCCTCATGTGTATCTACATTTTGCACAGATTTTTTAGATTTCAGTTGAGGCTGAAATATCTACCTATGAGACTAAAGATAATTTTTTAAATATTTATTATTATTATTTTGTATGCATGATTGTATTGTCTGCATGAATGTAAATGTGCCCATGTTGTGCAGTGTCTTTGGAGGTCAGAAGTAGGTGTCAGGTCCCCTGTAACTAGAGTTATAGATGGCAGTTATTTGCAATGTAGGTGTTATGATTGGAACCTGGTCCTCTTCAAGAGCAGTCAGTGCTTTTAACTTCTGAACAATCTCTCCAGCCTCTAAAGAGAAATTTTTATGAGTATGACAAACTATGATTTAGTTTCCACCCTCAAAAGTATCTATATCACAGTGTTTAGTATGTTTATTTTGGGATGAGGGAGAGATTGGGTCTCATGTAACCCAAGTTGGCATAAATTTGTTAAGTTACCAAGAATAAACTTAAACTCTTGAAATTAAGATCCTCCTTTATCTACCTGGCAATTTCTGGGATAACTGGCATGAAGCCCCATATGGAGGTTTTAAAATATAATATTATTATTTATTTGAGAATTTCAAACAGATATTGCCTTTGGATTATACTCCTGAGTCCTCTAATTCTTCTCAGATCTACATCCTCCCAACTTGATGTCTCTCTTCATTTTAAGAACTCAGTGCTGTCCTTAAAACCATGTGTGTGGGGCCATCCACTGGATTATGATCTACCTACCAGGGGCCACACGCTTGAAACAGACTCTCTTTTTCCCCCCAAGCCACCAACTATCCAGAGCTCCTGAGGAGTTGGTAAGCTCCCTGGCACACTGGGATGAGAACTGGCTTGATCTGCAATCTTACACAGGCAGCTACAGCTGCTGTGAGTTCAAGAGTGCAGTGCTTCTGTCATGTCCAGAAGACACTGTTTCCAGTACTTTTACTCTCTTGTGGGAGGATGATTGGTAGTTGAGTAGGAACAGGCTTTAGGTATTGCTATCTGGCAGGGGGAATGTTTTTGAGAGTATTTATAGGGTTGTAAATTAACAGGGAGCCACCCATGTATTTCTGGCTATGGCATGGAGCTGGCTTTTGAACTTTGAGATGATTGCAGGTAGTTGGAGGCAGACAGCCTACCTGGAACTCCAGGCCATGTGAGGAAGCTGATGAGTGACTGGTATGTACATACTCTAGCTTTATAGCAGAAACATAAACAATATGAATAGCCAGAATAATACATCCAGAAATCAGTGCACTCACTGTAACATCCTTGAGAACAACAACTTATCTGTCACACAAGACAATTATTTCAAAATAGTGATTATAACAAGAAACTCCAAGAACACGTGCATAAATTCCAGAATGAAGTCCATGGAAACACAAACAGATGAATGAAATAAAACAATTGAAGGCATTAAAAGAGAATTTAATAAAAAATTCCAATTTCTGAAGAAAATACAAACTGAAGTAAAACTTGAAATAAAATGTTTAATCAATGAAATATAACCTTAACAAAATCGTCACCAACAGAATAACACATGGAAAAGACAATATCAAGCCTTGAAGAGAAGGTAGCAGAATTGGTTCAGTCAAAGAAAATGTCTTGAACAGGCATTCAGAAAAAGACCAAATCTACAAAGCCAAGGTGTAGAAGGAGAAGAAACACAGGTCAAAAGTAACTTAAGAGCTTCTGTACAGGGAAAGAAACAATCAAAGAAGTGAAGAGAAAACCCACAAAGTGATACATCTGATAGAGCATTAACATACAGAGTATATAAGCTACTCAAAAAAACAAAGGAGCAAGAAAACAAATGACCCACTCAAAAGATGGGAGCAAAGAGCTGAACAGAGACTTCAAAAATGAAGAAATAAAGATGGCTGAGAAACACCTTAAAAACAGTTAAGGAAATGAAAATTAAAACCACTTTTAGATTTCATCTTACTCCAGTAAGACTAGCTATGATCAAGAAAACAAAGGATTCCAAATGCTGGAGAGGTTCTAGGGAAAGGGGAACACTCATCTAGTGATGGTAGGGATGCATACTTGTACAACCCCTATGGACAGCAGTGTGGAGAACTCTTAAAACACTGAAAATGAGCCTACCACCTGAACCAGTCATACCACTCCTGGGTATTATAACCAAAGGACTCATCCTACTGCAGAGATACGTGCTGGAAGCAACCCATTTCCCTCAACTGACAAATGGATAAAGAAAATGTGGCGCATCTACACAATGGAATTCTATGCAGCAATAGAGAAAGAAGACATCATGAACTTTGCAGGTAAATGTATGGAACTAGAAGCCATCATGCTAATTGAAATAACACAGTCCTAGAAACACAAACAACGTTTGGTTTCCCTCATTTGTGGATCCTAGCACCAGATCTCTCTTTATAAGGCAAACTTAGTAATGCCCTTTTTTATTTGATTTTTAATAATAAGTAAGAAGTAATGAATACAAGCATCCTTCATGTAAAACCAATTTGCAAGCAGCTATGCCCAAACTTATACAAGATAGGAAAGACAGGAACTCAGAGCAGGAACCTGGAGGCAGGTGTTACAGGCCATGGAGGAATGCTCCATACTGGCTTGTTCCCCATCCCACCCCCAGCCCCACCCCCTTGTCCACATTCAGCCTACATTCTTATACAATACACAATAACCTGCCCATGGGTGGCACCACCTAGAGTGGGCTGGGCCCTCACATATTACTCAACAATCAAGAAAATACCCCCAGACATGGCCACAGGCCAGTCTAATGGAGGCAGTTTTCCAATTAAGGCTCTCTCAATCCAGCATACTGTAGCCAGAGTAAAGAAAAGATACTGAAAGTTGCAAGAAAAAGAGCAAATCTCATATAAAGGCAGGCTTACCAGAATAACATCTGGCTTTTCAGTGCAGACTATGAAAGCCAGATGGGCATGAAATGATGTTCTTTAAGTTCTTAAAGATCACAGAACCAACCCAGGCTATCATACACCAGTGAAACTCTCAGTAATAACAACAGACAGGAAAACTTTCCATTATAAAAACAGACTTAAGGATTTTTTTTTAATTTTTTATTTTTATTTTTTTTTTTATTTCTGTATGTGTACGAATGTACTGTCTGCATGTAGGTCTGTGCACCCGAGTCGTGCAATGCCTCGGAGTTCAGAAGAGGGTCTCGGATTCCCCTGGAACTGGAGTTCTCCTGGAATTGGAGTTACAGACGGTTCTCAGCCGCCATGTGGGTGCTGGGGATCGAACCCGGGTCCTCTGCAAGAGCGGTCGGCGCTCTTAACCGCTAGGCCATCCCTCCAGCCCCAGACTTAAGGATTTTAAACCCACTAACTAAACTCTAAAGTGGATACAAGATGGAACAGTCTTCTCTGAAAAGAAAATTAAACCCAAGAGAGCATAAGGAATAAATAAATAATATCACAAGACAATCATTTCTGATGGTCTAGCAGAGCCACTATGAAAACTAGCACAGCCACTATGAAAATTAGTGTGGTCATTCCTCACAAAGCCAAAATAGTTCTACCACATGATTCAATCATAATATTTTTGGCCATATACCTGAAAGACTCAGTATACTACTAGAGTTCATTATATTCACGGACGCTATATTCACAATACTTCATTTATATTCACTGATGCTATATTCACAATGACCAGGAAATAGAAACAACCTAGATGTTCATCAACTGATGAATGGATAAAGAAAGTATGATGTAGAATATCACTCAACCATTCCATTAAGAAAAGCAGTTATGAAATCCGTGGTAAATAGATGGAAATGGAAACAACCATCCTGTGTGACCCAGAAAGACAAACATTGCATATTCTCTCTCATTATTGGATGATAGTTTTAAATGCTTGGATATACATATTTCAGTTGGAAAATCCATAGAGGATACTAGTAAATGTCCATGATTGGAGAAGTTTCATGGAAGGAGAAATAGAATACAGTAATATAAAATGAGACAGGAGAATAATGGAGTAAGAAGTGTTAGGGTGGAGAATTGGAGGTCAATGTAGAAAAGAAAGTATGATGGGGAGAGATAACTAACAATAAAAACCTTCAGAAAAAGTTATATGCAAACCTCACACAATAGAAGCTTCTTAAAATACATGCATATGCAATGCAAAAAGAGATTAAAAGGAGTTAGCTTAAAGATGGGGAAATTGTTTTACCAGACACCAGAGGCTAGCAAATAAAAAGCCTAGTTTTGAATGGATTCTTTTTTGAACCTATTGACCAGGGATATCATAGACGCTTGAATAATATTTGCCATCCTCCCTACTCTTGGTTACCCACTAAAATGTGATGACCAGACCCTGCTGGTGAAGACAATACATAGATGAACAAACAGGGAGAAATAAAGCTGAGGTTCTGACCTGAAAGCTTCATCTCTACTGTCCAGGTTTCCTAGAGCTAGAAGGTGCTCTGCATGCTAGCTAAAGAGAAAAGTAATCATCAACCTTGCCCAGCTCTGATTCTGAGAGATACAATGACACCTGGTTTCACAAGATTTGTAACCACTTTCTGATTGGATTTAAGGTCCACTTCACAAGATAAAGCCCATACTTGACATTTATACCAGGCCTAGGAATCTGTGGCTAGATGTGTCACAGGTTCATATTAATATTATTAATAATATAACATATTATAGTATAGTATACTATCAGTATTACCCTAACAACTTATTGACAATCTCACCAAGGAAAATGCCAATCATGCAGCAGATGGTAACACAGAAACGCACAACTGGTCAACATGCAGAGAATAAGAGAGGGCAGAGTGCTTATCCCTGAATAGGACTCACACCGAAGGGCATTTATAGACACAAATTTGACTCAGTAGGCCATATATACACACATATACATGTATATATATATATATATATATATATATATATATAGAGAGAGAGAGAGAGAGAGAGAGAGAGAGAGAGCACATGTAATATGGCGGGGTCATAAGGGGTTACAAATAGGGTAGTGGCCTTTAATATGATCAAAATACATTGTAAGAGATTCACAAAAATTCAATAAAATAAAAAATATCTTGAAATAAGAGAAATACTATTCTATTCTGGTTATTTTCAAAAGAATAAAATAGGTATTCATGAAGTAATAAATATTTCTATTATAAAAACACTCTCAAAGATGAAGCTTAACTGCTAGAACTGTATGGAATACAGCTGACACTTAAAATGTTGGCAATAGTTTTAGTTGCTCAAATGCCTCGATCTTTTTTTTGTTTTGTTTTTAAAGTTGTATACTTGTGAAAAAGAATCTGGACACCAATTAATGGACACAGGGAACTTTTCCGAGAGAAAAGAAGAAAGTATTTCATCACTTTTCACACTGATCTCTACATTTTCCTCTCCATCAAGTTGTGCCAAAATCGCATTTTCCAATTATCCCTGTGTCATTTGGCATTTCATCTGACAGGTAAATTGAGGTCATGAAGAAGCATGAATGTTGAGATGGTAGTGGTCCAGGGACAACACAGTTTGAAGTTCTAATTGCTTTGTGCCTGGAGAAGCAGCAGAGCAGCAGAAGCAGTGTTGCTGTGAAGAAACTTTCTGAGGAGTGTAATCCCTGCTAAGGCCTCTGCTTCCACAGAGATGATCTGTAAGGCTTTCTTATATCCAGCTGACAATCCAGTAATCAGTTCACCTGAGGGGAAGAGAAACTCTTTTGCCTTTGTCTCTTTGAGTTTTAATCTTAGAGATATATTTTCTCATGGTAGATGGCCTCAAATATCGGATAAATATAAAAGAAAGGCGTTAATAAACATAGTAATGTTTATACCTCTTCTAAATATTTACTTCATTGAAAGCTCAGGCCTAGAAAATTAGGGAAAATTAATACACATTATTCTATGTTAATTTATCACTGACTTATTCTAGATTCCAAGAACAAATCAGCGAGTCATCTTTATACAAAGCTAAGAAATGTTTGAAAGTTAACATTGCCCTGGAAATCAAATAAGCAAACTTCTCTGGCTTGGAACATTTTATCTTTACATAGAGAATGTGTTCTTTATCTCTTTTTGTGAATATACATCTGCTAAAACTTACACTGTGTAAGGCATTATGCTAATCCCATATAATTTAAAAGTTGAAAGATATGATTCCTGCAGTTAAGATGCTGAACCGTTGTTGAGATATGCCAAACTGACACCCTAAAAAATGAGTATTGATAGCTGAAATTTTCAACGAGGGGTTTTGTTTTTCAACTATTCTTTTAAACATAGTCTCCTATAGCCCCAGCTGGCCTAAACTCACTATGTAGACCAGGCTGCCCTCAATCTCAGGAAAATCCGCCTGCCTCTGCTTCTCTGGTGCTGGGATTAAAGGCCTGCACCACCACTCAGCATTGTTTTTCAAGTATTATTTCAGTATTTTTTTAAAATATTTTGAAGAGAATGTTTTTCTAGTGATGTATTCACAAACTCATTCCTTTAAAATGAAAAACTGTGCAGTTAACTCTGTATTTGAATTGACAATGAATGACAAGGTTATTGAGTTATAATAGAGTATGTCCTTTGCTGAGTTGTGAGTTGTGTAGGGCTGTTTAATCCTAGGCTTCCAGCTCCTGACTAGATACATTTTGGAACCTCTGTCCATTTAAACAAGGGCACTTCTATTAAACCATCACTTTACATGCCCTCCACTAGCATCTAGTTTCTAACCTGTTGCTACCATACAGTTCTCGTAAAGATAGAAATCGATAAACAGATCTGAAGTCACAGTATAAGGCATGAAAGCTCTTCTATGAAGAAAACTGTGTATTGCTAATAGCCAGCATCAATCAGCTGTCTTTCACAAGATCTTGCTGCTTTGCTTTTGTGTCTTCTATTGCTCAACTACATTTTATATGATTGAGAATACCATCTGCCTGATTTCAAATAAATATCATCAGTTGTGCAACTGAACTTAGAAAATGGCATTAGGAATTGGAGACAATGAGGATGAAAGTAAGGAATACTTCAAAGGTAGAAATGATAATCCTGAGGAGCAGTTAGCAGGCAAATGAAAAGTCTGCATAAGGCCTGACTCCAATGTCATATTCCTAAGCATCTTGGAGAAAGAAATAGCTATGCCTATAAGTAATAATGAAGATCTGAATACTTTTAAGGAATATTTTATTTTTTACTATTGAGGATTTCATACATGAGGATTGTTTGTTATTTCCATCCCTCCCAGTTCTGCCCCCCAATGTTTTCCACATGCCCCCACCACTTCTCAGTTTCTTGTCCTCTCCTTTGATTATTGTTACATATACATATATATATACGTATATATAATGCATATATATATATATATATATATATATATTGCACTGAATCCATTCAGAGATATTCTTGTGTACCTGTATTTACTGCTACCCACTGCATCTATTGACTGCCTGTAGCTCTTCATCTTGAGGTAGAACCCCCAGGCATTCCCCGCATCCACCTTGTCATTTCAGCTGATTTTGTCATGATGCCTTATTAGACTGCCCTACTGTGGAGATTTCATTGGTACAGCTTCCCTATTGTGTCTTCAATGTCTTTTCTCTTTACATTCTTTCTGGCCCTTTTGTCAGATGTTCTTTGAGACTTAGGTGTAACAATTGCATTGAAGATGTGTCACTAAGGGATGAGGACATCACAGTCATTAATATTTTATTTTTTAATGCCTTTTTTTAATTTATTTTATTTTTTATTTATTTATTTTTATGTGTATGAATGTATTGTCTGCATGCAGGTCTGCGCACCCGTGTCGTGCGATGCCGCGGAGGTCAGAAGAGGGTCTTGGATTCCCCTGGAACTGGAGTTCTCCTGGAACTGGAGTCACAGACGGTTCTCAGCCGCCATGTGGGTGCTGGGGATCGAACCCGGCTCCTCTGCAAGAGCGGTCGGCGCTCTTAACCGCTAGGCCATCCCTCCAGCCCAGTCATTAATATTTTAAGAATAGCTATCTGACCATAAAACATAGGAGAGGCCAGGAAGAGATATTATGGGAAGGTACATCAACAGAAATTCATAAACCAGTCTATTCAGATAGGGCTGTAGCCTAATATTATAACATGTTGGTGGAATGAAGACACAATGGAAGATCTACTGAAAAATTTGACTTGAGAACCAAGATGAGATTATGTTTATAATCCTAAATGACAAGAAAATAAGTGTCATTTACAAAGTAAGTCACAAGATAATATATATTCTTCTGCATAAAAAAAATCCTCACTTTCCATTTGTATATAATACCATTCTAGGGACTGGAGAGATGGCTGAACAGTTAAGGACACCAGCTGCTCTTTCAGAGGATCTGGGTTCAGTTCCAGTCCCCACATGTTGGTGAACAACCATCCATGACTCCAGTTCTAGGAAAGATGATGCCCCCTTCTGACCTCCACGGGCATTGCACAAGGATGCACTTGCATACATTCAGGCAATACACGCATACACATAACTTAAAATAGTAATACCATTCTACCTAAGCACGTAGCATTGAGATATTGCAGATCTACTCATCTTCATTATATCTGCTTAGGTGTGGCCCAGTCATTTGACTAAGAATACAGATCATAGGGCTGGAGGGATAGCACTCTTGCAGGCAATCTTCACTTGGTTCCCTGAATCTACATGGCAGCTATTAACCATCCGTAACTCCAGTTCCAGAGCACCCAATGCCATCCTCTGACTTATGTGGGAATTACACACATGGGTGCACTTGTATACATGCAGGTAAAACACTCATAAAAATAAAAACAAATGAATCCATGAAGGTCTTTTAAAAAATTCAGATTTCAAGTGTGACCATGTGGAGAATTTTCATGTGCCGCTTGCTAATAAACCTTATAATACTCATTTCTTATGAAATTTAGACTATGCTTTTAAAAAATAATTTTAGAGTAAGATGAAGAAATTTATTTTGCTCGGCAACATTTTTGTGAAACACTTTATTCAGAATGTATCACTTTTCTTCCAGTAGCTTTAAAAAAGTAGTTCATAACAGAAAAGAGTTAACTTCAAATAACCATTTCACCAAAAATGACATAGAATACAAATAACACATTTTACTTTGAAATGTAAATATAAGCTAGAATAATCTTGATTACAGGGAGGCAAAATCATATGCCTCTGTAGAAGAAAATGTGTTAGTTAAATATAGCCAAATTGCTTTTCTCTCACACTTTCCAAAAGACATGAAATCTATTTTTTGTTAAGTATTTGGATTCTAAGTAAAGAACATCACTCTTTTTTGCCTTTAAATAGAAAAAAATACTAGAGCAAGTCTTTCTTAATAATGTCATTCTGACTTAAGCCAAGCATAATCTAGGTGCCAAGTCCTGGCTCGGTAATAAATTCACAACATTTAAATTACTTTGACTTAAGGAACTGTACTTCTTGACAAAACCCAAAACTGAAATAACTAATTTTTAATATACCTATCTTTTTCATTGTATTTAGCAATGAAACATTTTCAACTAGGCACAAATAAATATCATTTCTTCTATGGATATTATTGTGCCTTTAAGGCCATGGCTCTTTATATAGATACAACTTATGAAAATAAGTTATAGATTTTCATCTAAAAAGCCAACTAGCTATAGTTGGCATCATGGTTGAACAATAAATAGATGGTACTATAGACATGTTTCCCTTTTAACAATGGTTGCTTTTGTAAATATTTGCCAAATGTCTGCTTCTTGCATGGAGCTATAAGACAATGAGAATACTATTTTCATCTGTTTTGTTCATCTGTCTCCCCAGGATTACTTAGGTGTCTGTTATTTAATACCTGTATTGTTATTTATTATTTTTATGTGTATGAGTATACTGTCTGCATGTAGGTTGGAGCACCCGTGTCATGCAATGCCACGGAGGTCAGAAGAGGGCATCGGATTCCCCTGGAACTGGAGACAGTTCTTAGCGGCCATGTGGGTGCTGGGAATCGAACCCGGGTCCTCTGCAAGAGCAGTCAGTGCTCTTAACCACTGAGCCATTTCTCTAGTCCGAATTTGTGTATTCTTAAGCATAGATCTATACTTCTGAATTGATCAACAATCTCTGGTAAAATGTAGAAGTGTTATTTTTCTGGTAACTCTTGCCTTACAGAAAGTACTGTCTCCAAATATAAAAAGTAATTGGAGGGCTGGAGAGATGGCCTAGAGGTTAAGAGCGCCGACCGCTCTTACAGAGGCCTCGGGTTCGATCCCCAGCACCCACATGGCGGCTGAGAACCGTCTGAAGCTCCAATTCCAGGAGAACTCCAGTTCCAGGGGAATCTGAGACCCTCTTCTGAACTCCGCGGCGTTGCACGACACGGGTGCACAGACTTGCATGCAGACAGTACATTCATACACATACATAAATAAATAAAATTAATTAAAAAATTTTTAAAAAGTAATTGGAAATGAATGTTAGGTGCTTTCTCTTCATATGCATCATACAGTTGTGTTTGAAGGAAATCTTGCCTACATTAACAATAGGAGAAAGGGGATATGAGTTAGTTCAAGGTTAATTCAACCTTTTCTTTCTAGAATCATTCAGTTCAAACAACCAATTCATTCACTCTAAATATTTGTTAAGTTAATACCAAGTATCAAGGTCCATTGGTTGGACTCTGTATTCATAGTTTAGAGCTGTACTACACATCTGATGGGTTAAAACAACAGATTACAAATATGGAAATCAAAATAGTTCTACTCCAAATGTTGGGACTTTAGATATGCAGGCTCTTCCATCACTTCCTCCAGCACCCTGTGCCTCAAGATTTTAGTTCCAGCCCTTACCTCTTTGTCTTCTCTCTCTTATAAAAGAGATGCTACTAGATTTGAGACCACCAAGATCAATCATAATGGGCACGACTTACTGCACACATCACAGTGAATGGATTTTGTGTCTTTGTGGAATTTGTATCCCAATAGAAAATATTTTGGGTGGTGTAGTATAGTTTTATGCATAAAAATAGTTTAAAAGATAATAGAAACAGCTGTCTGAGAGACTTAGGAAATCTAAACTGGCAGAAAGCTTTCCAAATGTTAGGATGTACATGAAAGAAGACTGACAGGAATTGAACATTAGAGAAAGTGTGACCCATTAAAGGAGTTGTAGGAATGCACTATGCTTTGATAAGATAAGCCAGGGTATGTGCTAGTCGTTGGCAGAAAGCCTGATTAATGAAGTTAAGGGATCTGTAGTTTACCTGAGGTGAAATCACAGCTCAGTGATGGACCACAACTAATATGATAAAAGGCAGAAATTATCCCTGTGAGGAATAAAAACTGCAGCCGTGTTTGCATGCACTTCTACTTCCATGTGGCAAATCCTGTTCTCTCAATGTTTTATTGTAGCTCTTAGGGATAGCATAATAACATAGTTAAATTTCCCTGAAAGATTGTGACAAGTACATTTAATCCAACATTCTCACAGTATAGTCATGAAATCAAGGGCCAACAAGGGTATTTATGATTATTCTAGAAGAAAAGAAAATCTAGGTCTATTAGGTTCCCCTGTAAGTGAAAATAGTGGCTTAAATACTTCAGTTGTTTGGAATTAGAGACATGAGTATCAGTACTGTACTATCATCTTTCCTGTGTACATGATCTTAGGCAAGTAATAGAACCATTTACCCAGAAGTAAAAATAGTACCTACTTATAAAGACCATGAAGATATATGAAGTAATAATTTGAAGCTCTGTGCATTGTTCTAGGAGGATAGATGCTTATTAAATAGTAAATAATTACTATTGATGATGAAAACCATGTTCACCATATCCCTAATCATCTTAACTTCACCATCTCTATTATTTTATACCCAGTATGATAACGAACTTCATCAAATATTCTTATTTTCAACTTTGTTATATGTATGTTATATGTATGATGCCTAAGCACTCTCTATTCAGGAGTGTTTAGGCATCATACTTTACAAATTTAAGAAATAGTTATACAAAAATATGCATTTTCCAAACTGCCACAATTTAATATTTTTGGACAATTGCAGTTTTAAGACAAAGTTCATTAATATTTAATCATAAATATGCACAAAGGGACATTAATAAAGCCAACAGTTTACTGTTATTATATAATTAATAAAAATCTTTGTTAAAAATTACCTGATTTTCAAAAACCGACCAATGACATGATCTTATTCCCTATCTGTTCTTGAATACAGGTTCAAGAAATTTCAAGTAAGTTCATACTTCAGAAATATATGTTCTACGTTGAAAACTCTTAAACTAGATTATATCTTTTATGAGTGCAGCAGTTGCTAAGTAAATAATGTTTTCTTTTAAAAATGTCATCTTCTTTATCTTCAAAAACTTAATGTTGTTTTCTAAAACATCAGTTCTTAAAATTTGTTATTTGGTGATGTTCAGTGAGAAAATGTGACATTTTAGAGCATACCATTAATTCCCATGATATCAGTGCCTATTTTGGAGATTAGGAAGTTCATGGAAAAACTAATAAAAAAAGCTTGAGTATATTATTTATTGGATAAGATGCAACTACTTAACTTATCTCTGAACAGATTGTAAGTCAAAGCTCAACATTGTAAAAAAAATTGCCTGAAAACATCTTGATGAAATCCTGGTGTCTAAAAATCTAATGCTGAGTTTTAATAAATTTCCCTTGCTGAAAATGGAACATAAATGATTTTGGTTTTTATTTACATTTAGAATAATAAATATTGTGACTGATTTCTTACTGAAGCAACAGTGGATATTCTCTAGTAGACAGTCATTTTTATGAGGGTGCATTATCCTTGTCACATATTTTCAACACTGCACTACATAATAAATTCATCTCCAATAGATATACTTTCTATAGAAGCATGAAAACACTTAAATTTAATAAATATTATGGTAGAAAAATTATGCTGTCAGTTTTTTGATCATGTACTTTCGTACTTTCATTTATTCTATTTGCTTCCTATAACTAATAAAATTGACAAATATTTGTTTAGTGTAATTGAGAACTTTAAATTTTTATTTCGATATCCTATCAAGGATCAAATGGTCAGCCCTAAACACATTATATACAAGCAACACTAAATGGGCTCAGTAGGTTGTATCTCTCTCTCTCTCTCTCTCTCTCTCTCTCTCTCAAGTAACAATAAAAGAAGTAACGGTCATGAATTTAAGAGTGAATGTGGGAGCACAAGAGGAGTTGGGGGACATGGAGGGCTGGAAATGATGTCAATACAATATTCATGCATGAAATTATCAAAAATAAAATTATAAAGAAAAAATTTTGTTTGAACTGAGGAAATCAGCCCTCTGATAAAGGGAAAAGGAAGAGCTTGATGTCGAAACCTAATGACCTGAGTGTAGATCCCCAGAACCCATGCAAAGCTATGGAGGCATCAGTGCGTCCATCTCTATACACTCTGAGCCCCTGTGGGAAAATGCAAGGTGAATGGACCTGCTGCAGTTTTGTTTATTATAATTATGTTCTTTTTATTAACATTTTGTATATTTCATACATCATTTTTCAGTCCAGTTTGGATACATTCCCCTCTCCCTGCCCATCCCATCTCCCGTTTATATATTCTGCCATACATGTCTTGCATCTTCTTCTGAGTGTTTCCAAGGATTTTTTTTCTTCAGAGGCTTGTTGTTTTGAGCAGAATTTAACTGTATCAGTCAGTTGGTTGATTCAGTCCTTATGTTGTTGTTGTTCCCTCCCCTTTGTATTACTCCAAATTATGTCTGTTTAAACAACACATATGTATCAAAATTATGACCTTTGGGAATAAACTGTATTTTAATTCCAAAATATGTTTTGGAGTTAACTTTTTTCCTTTTAATTTTTTTATATTCTTTTTTTTTAATTTTATTTATTTTTGTATGTGTATGAATGTCTGTCTGCATGTAGGTTTGTGCACCTCTGTTGTGCAATGCCGCAGAGGTCAGAAGAGGGTCTTGGATTCCCCTGGAACTGGAGTTCTCCTGGAATTGGAGTTACAGACGGTTCTCAGCCGCCATGTGGGTGCTGGGGATCGAACCCGGGTCCTCTGAAAGAGCAGTCGGTGCTCTTAACCGCTAGGCTATCTCTCCAGCCCTCCTTTTAATTTTATATTACTCTAGAACATGAGTACATATCTTTGACCCTTATATGGTTATTACAATGTCTGAATATAAGTGGTAGGTCTATTCTAGAGCCCCTTAAGAGATTCACATTATAATAGCACAGTTGCTTTCAGATACAAAGAAATATAACAATAATGTTGTTCAGCTTGCCTTTCAACTGGGGATTTGGTGTTAGCATCCACAAATGAGGGAAACCATTCACTGTTTGTTTTTCTGGGACTATGTTACTTCACTTAGCATAATGGCTCTGAGCTCCATCGATTTACCTGAAAAGTTCATGATGTCATCTTTCCTCACTGTTGCATAGAACTCCATTGTGTAGATGTACCATATTTTTGTAATCCAGTCATCAGTTGAGGGGCATTTGAGTTGGTTCCAGATCTTCTCTATTGTGAAGAGAGCTGCAATAAACTTAACTGTGCATGTATCTGTGCGGTAGGATGAGTCTTGTGAGTATATACCCAGGAGTGGTATGACTGGGTCAGGTGGCAGGCTCATTTTGAGTCTTTTAAGGATTATCCACACTGCTTCCCATGGTGGTTGTATGAGTTTACATTCCTACCAGCAGTGGGTGAGTGTTTCCCTTTCCCCACAACCTCTACAGCATTTGGTGTCTTTTGTTTTCTTGATCTTGGCCAGTTTATTGGAGTAAGATGATACCTTAGAATGGTTTTAATGTGCTTTTCTTTAATTATTAATGATGTTGAGCATTTTTAAGAGATTTCTCAGCCATCTTTACCTCCTTATTGGTGAAGTCTCTGTTCAGCTCTTTACTCCATCTTTTGAGTAGATCATTTGTTTTCTTCTTTATTTTTTAAGTAGTCTATATATTCTGGATGTTAATGCTCTGTCAGATGTACCAGCAGTGAAGATTTGCTCCCTGTCTGTGGGTTTTCTCTTCACTTTCATGATTGTTTCTTTAGTTGTACAGAAGCTTTTGAGTTTGATGAGGTCCTATTTGTCAGCTGTTGATTTCCTGTGCAGCTGCTGGTTTAGAAAGTCTTTTCCTACACCTATGTCTTGTATGTTGCTGCCAACTTTTTCTTCTATCACCTTCAGGGTTTCAGGTTTCAGGTTTCAGGTTGAGATCTTTGATCCACTTGGAGTTTATTTTGGTACAGGGTGAGATTTAGTGGTTTAATTTTGTTCTTCTACAAATGGTGATCCAGTTTTGCCAACACCATTTGCTGAAGATGCTATCTTTCCTCCATTGAACTTTTTTGGCCCCTTTGTCAAATATGAGGTGGCTAAAATTATATGAGCTCAAGTTTGGATCTTCAGTTTTGTTCCATTGTTCAATGGTCTGTTTTTGTGCAAGTACCTTGCTGTCTTTATGAGTATAGCCCCATAATATAGCTTAAAGTTTGGTAAAGTAATCCCTCCTGTATTGTACTTTTCGCTCAGGGTTGCTTTAGATATTTGGGTTTTTTTATTTTTCCATATGAATTTGAGGATATTTTTTCCAAGTCTGTAAAAAAGCTCGTGGGGATTTTGATTGGGATTGCATTGAATCTGTATATTAATTTGGGTAGAATGGACATTTTTACTATATTAATTTTTCCAGTCCATGAGCTTGGGAGGTCTTTCCATCTTTTGATGTTATCTTCAATGTTCAGGTTTTTAAAATTCTGTTGTAGAGGACTTTGGTGTCTTTGTTTAGGTTTATTCCCAGGTATATTATTTCTTTTGAGGCTATTGTGATTGGGAAGATCTCCTTATATTCCTTCTCCAGTTGCTTATTATTTGTGTAAAGGAAGGCTACTTATTTTTCTAGGTTTATTTTGCATCCCACCACTGTACTGAAAATTTTAATCATTTCTAGAAGTTTTCTGGTGGAGTTTTTAGCATTCCTCAGGTAAACTATCATATCATCTGCAAACAGGGATGGTTTGACATCCTCTTTTCCAATTATTACTTCTTTAATTTCCCTTTCTTGCCTTATTGCTCTAGCATGCATTTCAAGCACTATATTGAAGATGAGTGGTGATAGGGGGCAGCCTTGCCAGGTTCCTGCCTTTATGGGAAATGCTTCTAATTTTTCTCCATTTACAATGATGTTGGCAGAGGGTTTGTTGTGTATGGCTTTGATTACATTGAAGAATGTTCCTAGGACTTTTAGGATGAAGGGATACTGGATTTTTTCGAAGGCTTTTTCTGCATCAGTTTAGTTGATTGTGTGGCTTTTTGTTTCAGTCAATTTATGTGTTTTATGATATTCATTGATTTATGTATGTTAAACCATCCCTACATCTCTAGTATGAATCCAACTTGGTCATGACGGATGATCTTTTTTATGTGAGTCTGTATATGATTGGCAAGTATTTTGTTGAGCATTTTTGCATCTGTGTTCATTAATTAGATGGGTCTATAGTTTTTTTTCTTGTTTGTGTCTGTGCCTGGTTTTGGTATGAGAGTGATGATGGCTTCATAGAAGGAATTTGGGAGATTTCCCTCTGTATTTTTCTGAACAGTTTGAGTAGTAATTGTTGTAAGACCTCTTTAAATGTTTTATAGAATTCTGCTGTGAAATCATCTAGGCCTAGGCTTTTTTTAGTTGGAAGGTTTTTTACTACATCTTCAGTTTCCTCAAATATTATGGGTCTGTTTAAGCTGTCAATCTCTTCTTGCTTAAACTTTGGTGAATCCCAGGATTTCAGATATTCATCCATTTCTCTTAGGTTTTCAAATTTAGTTGAGTATAGTTTTTTTAAGTATTCTGGAATGATTGCCTGGATATTTTATCTGTTATGATGTTTCCATTTCCTCTTTCATCACAAATACTATTGATGTGCAGTTGCTCTTTCTTCATTTTGGTTAACTGGGCTAGACGTCTGTTTTGTTTATCTTTTTGAAAAAAATAACTTTTGGATTCATTTGTATTTTTTTATGATTTTTTTGTATTTTTTTATTTCTGTTTCATTGAATTCTTCTCTGATTTTTGTTATTTCTTCCTGTCTACTGAGTTTAGGGTTCATTTGTTGTTGTCTCTCAATTGTCTTTAGCTTCAGTGTTAGATCGTTTATTTGTTCTCTTTCTGTTTCTTTTTTTTTTAATGTGGGCACTTAGGGCTATAAATTTCTCTCTCAAGACTGCTTTTAAAGTATACCACAAGTTTTGTTGTGTTGTATTGTCTTTTTCGTTTAGTTCCATGAATCCTTTTGTTTCATTCTTTATTTCTTCCCTGACCCACTCATCATTCAGGATTGTGTTTTTTAGTCTCCATGTGTTCTTGTAGTTAGTAGGGCTTATCCTGGTGTTAATATTGAGATTTATTGCACTTCCAATGTAGAATATATCAATAAAGAAAATCAGATATATTAATGAATTGAACCATTCAATGCATTTTGAGACTCCTGAAAGATTAGTGATATGCAGCTGCTGCACTAATTAAGGTAACACTTTTTGTTGTCTAAAATGTATAAATCTGTGTGTTCAAACCTCAGTATCAAAAAAAGACAAAAATTTACCAATGTCTTAGTTTCTTTTCCTCTTTCTGAATTAAAATACTCTGAGAAAACTCAACTGAATAGGAGAGGTTTTATCCTGGCTCACAGTTCCAGGATCTACATCATGGAGGGGATGTAGATGCAGGAACTTGAAGCAGCTGGTGACAGCATCCTGAGGCCAGCATCTCCCTCCTGATTCTAGGTTCTCTCAAGCTAACAATTCACACTAACCATCACAGTCAGCACAAAAGTAGTAGGTTGTTACTATATGTGATCTGGGTTTTCTTCAAAAAAATGAAAAAGAGCCCTTTATTTATTACTGCTGCAAAGTCTGGTCAATGTGGATTTTATCATATATAGCACTGACCAGACTTTGCAGACTATTTTGGTATCTACAATATAGAAAGACTATTTTGTAAGAATCTATATACTTAAGTTATATTTTTTAAGAAGGAAGAAAAGGTTGCGTTTTGTATAATGACTCAACTCTTTAGCCCTAACATAAATCACATCTAAATTTGGTTGGTAGGACAACTAAACTAAAGACCAGCTCTACTGTTGATATTCACTGCCTTATTTAAAATATGTACTGAGTGATGACATGACTTCAACCATGAATTCTCACCAGGTAATTTTCAATTTGTGTCTATGTTTCAGCTTCAGACATGGCAGCAGAACAAGGGCAGATCCTGGTGATAGCCACGGCAGCTGTTGGGGGATTCACTCTCCTTGTCATCCTTACTCTGTTCTTCCTCATCACTGGAAGGTAAACAAGTCATCTCAGATTATCTCCAAGACTTGGAAATAACCCTTCTTTATGTGATATGTACTCCCATGTTTGTATTTATGGAAAGCACACCTGACATGGAGGCAGGCCTACAGGGAACATCACATGGCTACAGATTACAGGGCCACTGTTAGTCTCGGCACCAAATGCCCAATAAATCCAAAGTATCAGAAGCCTGTGTGAAAGGATTATGAAAGCATGTATAATAAATAATAATAAGTTGTGCTTTTAATAGTTTTACTATAATCTCATAGCTCCTTGAAGGATTTACACTGTGAAAACAAAAAATTCAATTAGAACAATTTTTGTAAAACAATTTTTATAACAAAATTTTTATAAACTTGTTATGAAAATAAGTTTTTATCAAGTAAATATTACACTCTCCATATTAGAATTATCTTAATTATTTTAATAAATCCAATATTCAAGTAATATGGATAAAATTTGTAAATAATTATAAATTAACATAGCAAAGGACAGAGATTAAGTCTTGATTATTGCTCAAAGTGCTGTACCCAGCTCAGCCTTAACTTTCTACTTTTATATAGGTAGGTTTGGTATGAAAATATATTAAGACAATTTTTAAAATTTCTAAATATACTGATTACCATGATTCAAGTACTAAAAATTCATAAATAAGAATGAAGATAATATGCATTGGATAATTATTAAAAGGATATATTTTTTTAATGAATAAATAATAATTTTTAATTTAATTTTATTTATTTTTGTATGTGGATGAGTGTGCTGTCTGCATGTAGGTTTGTGCACCCGTGTCGTGCAATGCCGCTGTGTTCATAAGATGGTGTCGGATTCCCCTGGAACTGGAGTTCTCCTGGAGTTGGAGTTTCAGACGGTTCTCAGCCGCCATGTGGGTGCTGGGGATCGAACCCGGGTCCTCTGTAAGAGCGGTCAGCGCTCTCAACCGCTAGGCCATCTTATTTAGTCATATTTTGTTGGCAGTCATGAATATCTTCAGTTCATTCTTGTAAGGAAAAATGTACATTCCTCTTAAAGATCAGTACAGGGCACAAAGTATTGTGTTCATAATCTAAAGTATGTGTATTCTACAAGGTATCAAGTCATGATTTTAAATTGCAAAAATAATGCCAGTTAAACAAATAGTAAATATTTAAGTTGGCTCACTAAAGTATCAAACCTTAACAGAAAGCCCTGAGGGGATCAGAAACAAGAAGCCTCATTCACAGACAATATATGTTTGTGAAGCTGTTTTTAAATATTTTATTTAGTAACACCTGACTATACAGCAGAATCACTGTTATAAGTCCCATTATACGTGTCTTGTTGATTATGATGTAAGGCTTTATTTCCTCATCACTTGTTTCAGTAAACAGTGATCTAAATGGCACATATGCAAATGGAAAGCATTACATCCAAACACCAAAAATCACAGCCTTAAGATATAAATACCACATACTTAAAACATTGAAATGCCTGTGGCCTAAGTATGTTTAGCCAAGCAAACTTGAAAGATGATATCAAATATTACCTACAATCAGGATTCCTGATATAGGATATAAATGCAAATTCCACATACAAAGAAAAGGTAACCACAAAAAGAAACACTGTAATATTTATTTTCAACATTGAATTTCTATGTTTGCCAATTTCTATATCAAAAGCTCCTTTAACATTTTACATTCTGGAGAGAAAAATTTCAATTACATAAGTTAATACATTCACTTTGTAGTATCTCTTATGCACCTTGGTAGAGGCAAATTCAATTGAAGTTATTCTATGGAAACTGTAAAAGAGAGCTGAATAAATATTCAAATTATGATAGAATTTCAGGCAAAATTCACACTGAACAACTGGATTGAATACTACAGACACATTCTGTTTAACCAAGTGGAATTAGCAACTCAATGAACTGTCAAATCTCCTGGTTGTTGATGAAGTTATTTGAGTTTAAATAGCCATGAGAGCCCCGGTATGTAGTGAAAGCAGAACAGCCCTACTAGACTTGAAATATTAAAAAATATCCATCGTTGCTATCTGACATTAATAAAATAGAAACTGATCTTCTAAACTACAGAGATTCCATCTCAAAATAATTTTAATTTTCAGTACTTTTAAACAATTTGCCCATTAGAAGCCAGACCCCAAGAAAGAAAATTATGTTTATAACATGATAACATATTTTACAAGAATCCTATAATTAGATCAATCTATCTGACAGTCCTTTATTCTTATCTCTTATAAATTTTGATGTATATGAAAAAAACATATATGGGATATTTTCACATAAAAATCTGTTAAAACTGGACTGTCCGTAGATAATATTTCTTCTCATTGTCTTATATTCCTATGTTATATAACTCAAGTTCTGTTTATATTTTTGTAAGGTGTCAATGGTACATAAAGGCCAAAATGAAGTCTGAGGAGAAGAGAAGAACGCACTTACAGAATGGCCATCGTAAGTACTACAGCATTCCTCTCCACTGTTCTGTATTCTCCTGCATTTCCAGAACCCATTTCAAACTTGTGATTCCCCTGAGATGAGAAAGAAAACAAATAAAAACTTACTTCCAACATTTTAACATTGAAACATGTTCTCTGGCTTACAGGTTTGGGGAGGAAATTGCACCTGCTTCTCATTAAATGACATTACCTTTCCCCAGTGCTTGCAAGAAAACCCACAGGATTGAATTTGCTAAAAATACATGGTAACTGATTAGATGTAGTTATTTACCATTCACAATGCCTCTGGAGTATGAGTTGATTCTATTTACTGAGCAATAGATATAGACATATTAAAGGAAACTTATTCCTTCTCATAGGGATTGTCATTTCAACATATAACAAGGAAATTTACAATTCATTAGCACTAAAAAAGAATATCAGCTCTTTAATTCTTAGAATATGCATGAAAGCCTTCCACTGACTACAAGGTTATATTCATTTGAAGATCTCTTCCTCAGCAAGCTATAATTGTGACTATAGTTGGTTTGATAATTGCCCTCCTCTCTTCCCTAACACCCACCTCCTCTTTCACCTCCAAATTGCAAACTACTTTGTCAAGACAGTTTTCCTATTGTGAGACACTGAATTAATAAGAAAAGGATGTTCTCTAATTAATGACAGTATAGAGATAGTGTATGGAGTAACTTGTCTAACTAAACCTCTCTTTTATTTCAAATTAAGAAAAAAAAATTACAATGTTTTTCTATCTATATCATCCTGCAAGACATGGAAAGATTTAAAGTGATGATATTATAAATTAGTGGCATGGTTTAAAGAAAAGTCCAAGGCTACTCTGGTTTCGAAGAGTGGTCTGAGAACCATCCACCTGAGATCCCTGGCTGGAGATGTCCTCAAAACATTGTACACAGACTGTAGAAGCCTGGATCCAGATGCCTGGACAGATGACTTAAGCTGGGCAACCTTAACATTCTCTGCAGGGCTTTTAGTACAGAGGCGCAGAGGAAAACAGTGCTCCTGAGGTATTTATTATCTGCTTTCCAAGCAGCAGATTAGCATTAACTAAACCAGATGGGCTCAGCAAGATATAATTAAAATAACCTGAGGCCACCAAGGAGGTGAAGAAAGATTAAACTGATGTTTAAGAGGATGAGTTAAATTAATAACATGATATTCACAACTGAGCCTCATTTTGTTCATAATTTTTCTTTTTCTTAGTTCATAATTTTTCAATACTATATATTATATGTTTTCATGAAAGAAATGTTGCTACCTAGTTATTCTGATGGAAAGTGTAATCAGTTTAAATAAATGAATGACTTAATTGTGAAAATGATTATGAGTTAGTAAATATTACCTATGCTTAAAGGAATGTTATCAACATCAGCATGACCATGAATCTGATTAGGTAATGTGAATTCCCTAAAAGAATTTGAACTAGGTTTAAAATTATACTCTTCTTAAGGTACAGGAGTGTGACATAGAATCTAACATAGAGATACAGACTATCTGTTCTTTCATCTACCCTAAACTTTGAGAAGTCAAGGAAAAATATGGCATTTCAGAACCCATGTAAACTCTAACCAGGAAATACTCTTTTCTGTCCCTATTTTTTAAGTACTCATTTTCTTATGGGTGCATGTCAGAGACTAAGAAGACAGAGAAAGACTGTAGTAAGGGAAGGCAAGGAAGAGAGAAGAATTAATAAAGCAAACTATGGCTACTAATAATTATTGCACATTATACTATACCTTCTCTAAACTTTATTATTGTTTTAAAGACCTCCTTGTGAGCACACGTTTTTAAGGAAACAAAGTAAAAATATCCTGAATTGTGAATATGTAGATTTTTAAATTCTGGGAAGCAACAAATATCATCTACTTGTTTTATGTTATGTGTTAGTTATTTTTGTTTGAGCGTGACAAAAAGGAAGGATACTTTTAGTTGATGGGATCAAAGCTTTCATCCATCATGGGATGAGGGCATGATGGAGCAGAGCCACTCAACTCCATGACAGTGAGGAGGCAGAGCCAGCTGAGAGAGAATGCCTGTACCATGGGCTTTTACCTCTTCCTTTCTTCCTTCCTTCTTTCCTTCCTTCCTTCCTTCCTTCCTTCCTTCCTTCCTTCCAAGCCCTAGCGCATATGATTACCAACATTCCAAAAGGTAGTCCTGTAAAAAATCACCTTCACAGACATACCCAGTGATGGGCTTTGCTAACTACCTACTCTTTTCTCTGTCTAATTAAATCATCAATCAAAATTAACCATCATGAGTCCAACCCATCAACTTGACACCCAAACATATCTCCTTAAACCATAACTTTCTGCACTTTCTTCCCCAAAGTCTCATATGCATCCTGCAATGTTAAATATTCATTTCCCAGTACCCACTTTTTAAAGTCTTACAATTTCATAACTTTCCTGCAATGCAGGACAGTTATGGCAGAATGCATGATCTGGGATGGGGTGGGGGTGGGGGGGAGGGAAAGGGAAATAAGCCTGAACTGAATTGGAAAAAATGTATGAAATGCACAAAGCATCAATAAAAAAAGACTTTAGAAGATGAAAAAAAAATAATAATTAAAGAAGGTAAAAAAAATAATAATAAAAAAAATAAAGTCTTACAATTTCAACATTGCTCAAAAACTCAAGTTCCTCTCATTCACAGTAGCATCACAAAAAGAAAATATCTAGGGGCTGGAGAGATAGCCTAGTGGTTAAGAGCACCGACTGCTCTTGCAGAGGACCCAGGTTTGATCCCCAGCACCCACATGGCGGCTAAGAACCGTCTGTAACTCCAATTCCAGGAGAACTCCAGTTCCAGGGGAATCCGAGACCCTTTTCTGACCTCCGAAGCATTGCACGAAATGGGTGCACAAACCTACATGCAGACAGTACATTCATACACATACAAAAATAAATAAAATTAAAAAAAAAAGAAAAAAAGAAAATATCTAGTGATAAACTTAGCAAAAGACATTAAAGACCTATTCAATGATCTTTGAAGAAGAGATTGAAGAAGACATAGGAGATAGAAAAAACAAAACCCTCCAAAGTTCATGGATTGGTAGAATTGATACTATCAAAATGATCATCCTACCCAAAGCAATTTACAGATTCAAGACAATCCCAATCAAAATTCTCTGACATTCTTCACATAAATAGGAAATTTCATCCTAAAATTCATATGGAAACACAAAAGACCCTAGAGAGCTAAAACAACCCTGAGCACAAGAGCAATGCTGGAGGGGAGGTTTAGCGCACCAGATATCAAACTATATTACAGAACTATAGTCATTAAAATAGCATTGTATTTAACTGCAGTATAGCTGTTAAGTACCATCTTGCCATTCCCCCTGCTCAAAACAATGTTGTTTCTTAACTATACCTGTCTGCTAGATTCCTGTAGCAGCCAGGGACACTTGGTCTCATAAATGTAAAAAATAATACAGCATTATACTGGCACAGAAACAGAATGGTAAATCAATGGAACAAATAGAAGATACAGACATGAGTTCACGTAATTACAGTCACCTGATACATGCAAAGGTGTCAAGAATGGACACTGGAGGAAAGACATCTTCAACAAATGCTGCTTGTGAAATTGAATCTCCACATGTAGAAGAATGAAATCAGACTCATAGCTATCACCCTATCCAAAAGTCAACTCCACATGGATCAAAGACCTCAATGAGAAGCCTGAAATGCTAAAACTGTTAGAAGAAAACATAGGCAATACCTTACAAGATATACGTGCAAGAAAGGACTTCCAAATCAGATATCAGTTGCTCAGGAATTAAGGTCAACAGTTAGTAAATAGAATATCATTAAACTAAAGAGCTTCTACTCATCAAAGAAAACAACTAAATAAATTAAGGGGAAGCCCATAGAATGGGAAAAAAATCCTTACCAGTTGTACACATTTGATAGAAGATTAATATCCAGAATATACAAAGGACTCAGAAAACAAAGAAACAAGTAAACAAATGACCCAACTAAAAACTTGCCTATGGTTCTGAACAGAGTGCTCTCAAAAAAAAAGAAAAAAGAAGAAATAACAAAGGCAAGAAATACCTTAGAAATTGTTTAACTCTCTTAGTAATTAATAAAATAAAAATCAAAGCTATTTTAAGATTTTATCCAAAGTCAGAACAGCTAAGATTAAAAAAATAAGTACATGACACCAGATGCTGGTTTGGATGTGAGGAAAGGAGACTCTTCACTCACTGTTGATGGGATTGCAAACTGGTGTAACTGCTGTGGAAATCAATATGAAGGATAACTCTTTTTTATTTTTTTATTTTAAATTGAACTTAGAGTACACATAGCATCAAAGTAACATAAATGAAACTTGTGATATCAAAAAAAGCATGAAAATACAATGATACTTTAACATGGAAATACCATTTTTTTTCTCCAATTTGTATATATTACCTGCGTTAGAGGACTTTCTTTCATTCTTTCATTCTTTCCTTTTTTTTCCAAAAGATGTCATGTTTTCCCCAAGGAAGTGCTTGAAGGTTCCTCCTTGGCAAGCCCAAACAACCATCAATCATGCTCTGTGCTGCACACTGGGGTCCCTCCCCCCATGGTCACCCAAAAGAGGTCCATCAAGTGAGTGTCCTGTCTTGATCTTCCTGTGCTGGCCTCCATGACACAGCCTGGGTAGTCCAACAATGGCAGTCTATACTCTGAAGAAGCTGAAATTCTAGTAGCCGCTCAGTCCACAAGCTGTATATCTCAGCAGTCCTCATCTGGCTTTGAAGATTTGGAGGATTCTCAAGTTTTATATCTGAAGTACAAGTTCTCAGACCTTACTGATTATTTATTTCTGGTTATACTTTCCTTTTGGATGTTTAAGGCCACACAGTTAGCCCAAATTAACCAAGGTTTTTGTTTTCTCAAGGTCAGTTGAGTATCTGGTCCTTAAGGGTCACTCAGAGTTTGCTTTTTTTGGGGGGGATCCTCTGGCTCCTTTTAGCTTTTCAATCACCAGTTCCATCCACTCAAGGACACAGATCTTGCTAGACCAAGCTTCTCTTTTTGAAGCATGTACAGACTCTCCTCTTTATAGACTGGACACTGGCTGAAGTCCCATTAGTGGATCTCCAAGAACTCCCTGCACAGGAAGACTGGTGAATGGATCAAAGACCTGAAAGTGAAACCCAAAACTTTGAAGAAGAAAAGGTTGGCAGCAACCTACAAGACATAGGCATAGGAAAAGACTTTCTAAATCAGACAGCAGCTGCATGGGAAATAAGGTCGACAATTGACAAGTGGGACCTCATTAAACTCAAAAGCTTCTGTACAGTGAAAGAAGCAATCAGGGAAGTGAAGAGAAAACCCATAGAGTGGGAGGAAACCTTCAGTGATGATTACATCTGACAGAGCACTAACTTCCAGAATATATAAACTACTCAAAAAATAAACAAGAAAACAAATGATTCACTCAAAAGATGGAGTAAAGAGAAACAGAGACTTCACAAGTGAGAAAATAGAGATGGCAGAGAAACATCTTAAAAAGTGTCCAACATCACTAATAAGGAAATGCACATCAAAACCACTTCATATCTCACTCCCATAAGGCTGGCTAGGATCAAGAAAACAAATTATTTTTTTCTGTTTTTGTTTTTTTTTTATTTATTTTTATTTTTATTGATGCTTTGTGTATTTCATACATCATTTTCCAATTCAGTTCAGGCATATATCCCCTTCCCTTCCCCCCACCCCACCCCTACCCATCCCAGATCATGCATTCTGCTGTAACTTTTCTGCATCTTTCTCTGTTTTTTGTTTTGTTTTGTTTTGTTTTCGTTTTTTTTTTAACAATAAGTGATAATTTGTGAGTACAAGTATCCTTGATGTAAAACCAATTTGCGAGCAGTTGTGCCCAAACCCACACAGCTCATGGGTCCCACCATCCAGCGGGGGTGGGGGGGGCTTGTATGTTGAATCAAGTTGATCAAATGAGTGTCCAGTCTGTATTGTTGTAGTTTCGCCATTCACCCCAATCGCAGCCCTTACATTCTACCGCACCCCCTCTTCCGCAGATTGTTCCCTAGGCTTAGAAAAGGGGCACAGGTGGATGAGAAGCAAAACACTCCACTTTCTCTGGAGCTGTTGTCTTAGTCTCTACTCAATTCTGGCTGTTTTCTTTCATGGGCTGCCAGCTTGTCCAGGTATAACCTTTTGATCCTACTAATGAAGCACATGCAATTAGATATAAGGGTATTTAAACAGTATAATATATAGCCTTTCGATCCTACTACTGAAGCACATGCAATTAGATATATAGGTATTTAAACAGTACTAATTGGTTATGGTAGGTTACTTTGGTATAGACACAGATTTTGGATGGTAGTTAATCCATGAATTACATTTTCTTCTGTTAAATATGACAGGGTCTTTGTGTGGTTTATACAGCTCCTAACACTAGAGGATGTAAGCTTGTGGCATCAGCCGTGGGTTATTCCTCCAAGGAGAGAGCTAATAGTCAATTAGATTTGAGATATACAGACATATGGCTGCCACTGCTGCACAGTATTTCCAGGCAGATGAGGTGTAGCTGGTGCTGATGGAGGAGTCTTGCTTGACTCAACGAGACCTATATTTGCTTTATTGGTTTAGTGGCCTTTGGTAAACATTCTCGCATTCCAGAGCCATCTGTATACTTGCAGTGCTAGTCTCCATACATCTTTCCCATGTTTATATCAGATCTCAACAGCAGGGCCTTATCACCCCTCTTCCTGCAGATATCCCAGTTTGGAGGCAAGGAGCCTTTACCTTTTGTGGGGGCTTGGATCCCCTGGCCAACATCTCCTTGGTAGAATAATCCATTGGTTGATTCAGAGCTCTCTGTATTAATATATTTTGCTTAAGTGCGTACTTAAGGAGACTTTACATTATTATATTGGTTCTGAATAGAGAATAATCCTTTTCACAGTTTCTATGTCCTAGTCAATTAAAGAAGGCAGTTTTACAGATTTTACAAGAGAATAGCTCTATACCAGCTGGCTCCAATCACGCTGGACAACGAGAACGACTCATCATCCCATATTTCCCTTATTCTATGGGGGGGAGTTAAGAAAGTCTCTTTTATTAAAACCTTTGCGGCACCTAGAAGGTAAGTCTTCTTAGGATCATTAAAAATAGTTGTTTACTAGTAGGATCCAAGAGGGGCCTGATGTCTGCACAATCTGAGTCTGAGGCATTTCTTCCCTTCAATGCCCAGAGGAGTCAATCCTTCTGCTGGCACTTTCTGGTACACACTCACCGCAAAGCTGCGTTTTCTTTCTCAGCCATTAAGTTGGTGATACTCTGCCTGTTGGAACATACAAATCCTTTCCCGTAGTTAGTTTTTAAGATTTGGATTGCAAGGTTTTTTGACAAAAAGTTTTCATATCTGTCTTATCCCCCCTTTTTTTTTTAAGTTTTATTTTTCTCCCATGGGTCTCAAAAAAGCAGTTGTATTATACATTCCTATAGGGTGGAATCAAGGCACAGATTTCATCAAGTTAACCCATGCTGTTTTGGGTTGTTGTATGTGATTAACTTGGGAAACAAACTTAATTTTTTAAATTAAATCATCCTATAGGTGAAAGAATTCTACCAGGTGATTATATGACAGCAAAATTATAGAGAACATTTGTTTATACCAATCCCAAAGTAAGGGAGGAAATTTTCACGCAGATACGTCTGAAAAGCATTAATTTCCAAGTATACAAGCTACTGTAAAAACAAGAAAAAAGAAAACAAATGAATCACTCAGAAGATGAGCAAAGATCTGAACAGAGACTTCACAGAGGAGGAATTAGAGTGGCTGAGAACACCTTAAGATAGTGTTCAACATCGCTAATAATTAAGGAAATGCAAATTAAAACCACCTTAAGATATCATCTTACTCCAGTAAGACTGGCTAGAATCAAGAAAACAAATGATGCCAAGTGCTGGAGAGGGTGTGGAGGAAAGGGGACACTCATCCATTGCTGGTGGGAATGTAAACTTGTGCAGCCACTATGGAAAACATGTGGAGAACCCTTAGAAGACTCAAAATGATCATGCCATTTGACCAGTCATCCACTCCTGGTATATACCCCAAGACTCTCTTACTGCAGAGATACATGCACAGCTATATTTATTGCCACTCTGTTCACAATAGCAAAAACGAAATCAACCAAATGCCCCTCAACTGACGAGTGGATAGAGAAAATGTGGTACAAGTACACAATGGAATCTATGCAGCAGTAAAGAAAGACAACATCATGAACTTTGCAGGTAAATGGATGGAGCTAGAAGCCATCATGTTAAGTGAAGTAACACAGTCCCAGAAAAACAAACGAGCAAATGGTATCTCTCATATGTGGATGCTAGTACCAATACCCAGTTATAAATATTTCTTGTGGAGAGGGATGCATATAAAAAGAACAACAACAGAAAGATTGCATCAGAAAACTGACTGAAATGGTGACTCAGTAAAGGGGTGGAGGGGGGGGAGAGGGACACGGGTGTATAATTATCGATTGGTGATATTTAATTGACGAGAGTTCAACAAGTATCCAGTTTTGCCCAGACTCTGTCTACAGTATACATGGTGTTTTAGGACTTAGTAAAAGTAAATATGTGTATATTAAACAACATTGGTTTAAAGGCTGATAAAAACGGTAATGCATCTGAGTTAATTGGTGATATAAATTGCTGTTGTCCACATTAGCTTTAATTAAAAACTGTATAAGAAAACAAATTATACAAAATTCTGGAGAGGTTGTGGGGAAAGCATCCACTGCTGGTAGGAATACAAACTCATACAACCATTAATGGAAAGCAGTGTGGAGAACCCTTAAAAGACCCAAAATGTGCCTGCCACCTGACCCAGCCATACCACTTCTGGGTATATACCCACAAGACTCATCCTACCACAAAGATACATGTACAGCCATGTTTATTGCAGTTCTCTTCATAATAGTGAAGATCTGGAACCTACCCAACTGCTCCTCAACCAATGAGTGGATAGAGAAAATGTGGTACATCTACACAATGGAGTTCTATGCAGCAGTAATGAAAGATGATATCATGAACTTTGCAGGTAAATGGATGGAACTAGAAGATATTATGTTAAGTGAAGTAACACAGTCCCAGACAAACAAAAGACAAATGGTACCCCTCATCTGTGGATGCTAGCACTAAGTACCTAGTTGTAAGACAAACTGAGCAATATTAATGTTATATTCCTCATGATCTGAACACAACTGTGCTCTCGTATTGTGAATCCCTAGACATGTTCTAGAACTAACCTACCACTTATTTTCAGACTATGGATTTTTGGTATATGATGGTGGGCATATTTTAGAGTAACATAAAGTTAAAATGGAAAAAGGTGAATCAAAAGAAATATAATATGGAAATAACACACAGTTTGTTTTCAGAAGGTACAATTTTCATATAGCTGTGATGTATTAGGCTGGTGCAACTTAGCCTTTCTGGGTGCTTAATGACCATACTTAATACCCATACCAATTTGGCTGAGGGACCTAAGGGATAACTTTGTCCCTTGCCCTCAGAGGTCAACTAAGTCTCAGGAGGGCCTATGCTTGGGGGCATCTCTTGATGGGGAACTCTTAAAAACTCAAAATAAATCTACCAGCTGATCTTGGTATACCAATCCTTGGCACTGACCCAAAGGACTCATCCTACTACAGAGATACTTGCACAGCCATGTTTGTTGCTGCTCTTTTCACAATAGCTAATAAATAGAAAGAACTTAAATGTCCCTTAGTTAATGAATGGATAATGAAAATGTGGGACAACTGCACAATGGCGTTCTACTCAGCTGTAAAGAAAAACAAAATCATGAAATTGAGTAAATGGATGTAACTAGAAATCGTTATAATGAGAAATAATGCAGACTTAGAAAAATAAGCAATGTATGTTCTCCGTCATTTGTGGATCTTATTAGCTCTGAATTCATAAATGTGAGTATATATCCTGGTAACTGGAGGAGCCAGAAAAATGAAAAGGAACCATGGGAGTGAAGATGAAGAAGCTCTAGAGAGGGGTAGAATAGGGGCAGGTCTTACTAAGGGGTAAAGGGGGGAGGGAATTTAACTGGGGAGAGAGTGAGGAGGGTTATACAGGGAGAGTGACTGGAGAGTTAACACTGAGATGGTGTGAATAAAAACAGAGGGAAATGTGTTAATTCAAAGTCCTACTGAAAAAACACATTCGGGGCTGGAGGGATGGCCTAACGGTTAAGAGCGACGACCGCTCTTGCAGAGGACCCGGGTTCGATCCCCAGCACCCACATGGTGGCTGAGAACCGTCTGTGACTCCGGTTCCAGGAGAACTCCAGTTCCAGGGGAATCCGAGACCGTCTTCTGACCTCCGCAGCATCGCACGACACGGGTGCGCAGACCTGCATGCAGACAATACATTCATACACATAAAAATAAATAAATAAATAAATAATTAAAAAAAAAAGTAAAAAGAAAAAACACATTCAATAAATGTATGAGTGATTATGTGTAGCTGAAGGCTATATAACAAAAACCAGTGTTAGGCAGGAGAAACCTCCATTCCACTTTCAGGGTACTCCAAGATACTCCTATAATAATTAATACAGGTTATAGCCACAGTCCTTGATTACTCCCGAGAACTTGATGGTAAGACTTCCTGAAGACAGGACACACTTCAGATATAGGACTAAAAGCAATCAAGCTGGAACTGACCTGGAAGCCTCCACTCTGAAGACTAGCTCTCATGTTACCAGAGGGTGCTATACAAGCTGACATGAGAAAACCAATCATTTGGTTAGCTGTAAAGCCTAATCAACAACAATGGCCCATCAAACTATCACTATTTATTGGTGCAGCAGTATCTTTTATCTTGTGGTAATTAACACCTGTCTAATTGGAATTAAGGCCTGCACAATGGGAAGAATGGAACTAATGTGTGGTGCTGTAAACATTGACAAATCCATGTGGCTGAAGATGTCATAGATCCTAGAAAAAAACCCATTTTTGCCATATTTTTAGAGCAATATAATTTCTTACTATATTGAAATATGCTTCCTCAAATTTTTGGAGAAGTGTACCTCTCACTCCTCATCAAAGAAGCTTCTTTATACAACAGATAGAGACTATTAGAGTGCTACAAGTCATCAAACACAGAGAATAAATATCTGTAAGACATTTAGTCCTAAGAGACATATCTTCAATGCAACCTGTACCTATAAGATGAATTTAACTCTCAAATCTCACCAGAGATGCTTTCTTATGAAGCAGATAGTGCTTAGCACAGAAATCCACAAATGGCCAACATGCAGAGAACAAGAGGCTGCAGAGTGCTTATCTCTGACTAGGATAACTATTTCCAACTTCTGCTTCCCATGCCTCAGGGTTCATTGCGGAAGAGGGTGTGGAAAGATTATAAGAGCCAGAGGTGGTCCATGACCACGGGGCACAGATTTTTCCAGACAGCTAGCTGGTTACTCATTTGAATTCATAGCAATACTTACTCTGTGCACAAGTCCCATGCAAGCTCAAACCAGACAAAATTCCAGGATAGATCTAGGGAAGAGAACAAGAATTCACAGGTGAACCTAAGGAATTTTGGGCAACTGATGGCTGCTGAGAGGGAGAGAGGCAGTCTCCTACCGGGATGGGACTCTTGGTAGGTTATCCAGGCCCCAGTGTGTGGACTCAATACAGATGTCCATCTGGGGACACAAATCTGAATCCATACATCATTTTATACATATAATAGAGTTTGAACAGTGAGTAGTAAAAGGAGGAGCAGATAGGGGAAGAGGTGTCTAAATACCTCAAATTATATTATATGAAAATTGCAAATTTAAAAAAATATAAAAAATATCAAGTTTAAAATCTACTTTGAGGCTCAAGGCACAGAGGCAATGTACACTGTCCCAGAATCAATATTCTCATTCCAGTTGGAAAATACAGAGGAAGGATTGAATCAAAACAAGACAAGCCCAACAGAGAAAACATTAAATCCTGTAGCTCCATGTCTAGCATTCACATCCTGAGGTAATATGACCTGAACTGCAAAGGACGTTGACAGCCCACCCTCAGAGCCTTGCTGTTTGCAGCACACATCAATTCTTTCTTAGACTGGCTCACTTGCCACCCACAGTTTATCTCAACAAATATTCCAAATTCCCAGCATCCTTAGCTTTCTTGGATCTCATTTCATCTTTGGCTTCACTGTATTTTCCTACGTTGTCTGGTCAGGGACACAGTAACACCAAACCTGATACACATTGTCTGGATCCCCAAGCTTCCCTTTGAAATTTGGGTAGAAGCTGGCATGGCCCTACAACACTTGATTATTCATCCCTGCAAAACTAGCATCAATACATGTGCTAAGGTGCTTCTAGCTTAGGTGCACAAATATATAGGCCTCTGAGTGTCCAGGTGACTGAGAAAAATGAAAGAAATCCTAAGGAAACAATTTTCTAGGTGATCTTATTTGAGTGGATACCAGTTGATCGGTTAAAGAAATGTTTACATGCTTATTCTCTTCAATCTGTGGTAGGTGGAATCTTGCTAATTTCTGAAATGTTCCCCAAGAATATTTTTATTTATTTATTTATTTATTTATTTATTTTTATTTTCGTATGTGTATGAATGTACTGTCTGCATGTAGGTTTGTGCAATGCCGGGGAGGTCAAAAGAGAGCATCAGTCTCCCCTGGAACTGGAGTTAAAGATGGTTTTCAGCCACCATGTGGGTGCCGGGGATCAAACCCGGGTCCTCTGCAAGAGCAGTCAGTGCTCTTAACCGCTAGGCCAATCTCTCCAGCCTCAAGGAATATTTTTTTTATTGTCTCAAAGTATCGATTCTTTTTAGTGGCTCTAGTCTTTATAATAACCATATCCTTCTTGTGCATAACTTTTAACTAACTCCTTTTCTAGCCAAACAGTGAGTTTTTCAAACCTTTCTGTTCTACTTTTAAAATCATAATTCTCATAAGTATGGCTAAAATTAGCTAGCATAACCATGTCAGAGCCAGAATACAGTGCTACCTTGAAGTTTCCTCCATCACATTCATCAGTCTGTTACCATTAAATTCACCATCCCACTGTTTCAGGGCATGAACAAAATGTGGGAAAACCCTTTGTCACATGCAAAACAAACGATCTCTGCTGCAATTTCCAACAGAGTTCTTCTCATATGAGCTCCATGAACACATTATCACTGTATATTTCTGTCTGATTTATTGTTGGTATTCTCAACTCCCACCAGAGTTACCCATAGACTGTACTCTAGGGCTTCTTAGGACTATATGCCCCATTTTTTCCAAAAGCTCTCATAAACCAGTGCCAAAACTTCTCAAGCTTATGGTTATGTTTTGTGGTCCCTTTCAGGGTTCAGGGGCTGCTGGTTTGTGGCTTTTAGCTGCCACGCAGCTACAGGTCTAAAAGAGGTGCAGAGCACTCTTCACGGCTACACAGTTACTCCTGCTTTGGGGGGGGGGCGGCTGACTGGGTTACCCAGAACTTGTGGTTCTAACTGATGAGCTAACTCTCCACGGCACTCACCCAGCCAGAGAACCAACTGCATGACTGACAGTCCAGCACTTACATATGTCATCGAAGTAAAGGCTCACCTGGCACCCCAGGGACCACAGTGAAGGTACGATTCATTAAAAAATCCCTTAAAAAACATTTATTAAGCTCTTTATTGTATTCAACAATGTTTATGTAGATATTGCAACCTCCCAGCCTCCTACCACAGTATATTGCAACCTCTTCAGCCCAGGGCAGGCCAAGAAAAGGATGCACAGGTATGTAAGTCAGCTCATAGAACCCAGCACCTGCAAGCCCACACATGCCTACAAGGTTTAGCTGCAGAGTGGTCCCCTCTTCTTCCTATTAGTTTTCAGGCTTTCAGTGCTGTGACTAAGTACCTGACAATAAATGACTTAAAGGAGGAAAGCTCTTCTTTTGTTGTAAACTCATGATTTCAGAGGATCCAGTCCATATGTCTGTATTTCTGGGCCTAAAGGTGGGAACATGTGGCAAAAGCTGTTCAACACATGGCAGCCAAGAAGCAGAGTGAGAAAGAAAATGTCTATACTGTGATTCTCTCCATTTTTTTCTTTTCTGCTATTTAGTCTGAATCCTGGGGGAAGAAAAGGAAGAATTCAAGTAATTACATGAGTGACTATTTAATCTCATTCCCACCTTTACATTGTCACAGGATATATAACTACTAAAATACTTAAATTAAATAAATATTGTATTTTGTTGCAGTGCACTTCCCGGGAGTTAAAACTTACATTGATCCAGACACCTATGAAGACCCATCTTTAGCAGTCCATGAATTTGCAAAAGAGATTGATCCTTCAAGAATTCGCATCGAGAGAGTCATTGGAGCCGGTAAATATAAAATCTGCACATTTGAGTACAGGAGCCCTTAACAGCTTTGTTCATCAAATAAAAATTTAAAGCTTAGCAGTTTTAGTTATAAAAAATAAAGACTCCTTAATAACTTTGTTCATCAAAATAAAAATTTAAAGCTTAGCAGTTTTAGTTATCAAAAAATAAGGTATAAAAGTATTTTCGATTTGTTAGATTTTTAGAAAATCAGCTGTGTCTATATTCAATTCCCAGATAATGAGAACAGTTTCAAAAGTTATTTTAACATCCTATAGTCTATTTTCATAATGAAGATAAATTACAGTGAAACTCAAGTGCCTCTGGAATTTATTTTGAAAATGCAATTTCAGAGGTTTGTCATGAGTTTATTATAGATTTACTCAAGCCCCAATATCTATAGACATATACTATAATTATTATTCAGAAAGATGACCTTGAGGCTTTACAAGATCCAGAAATGTTCTGAAAATCATTGAAGGTAAAAATTGGTTCACTATAGTTTTAGATCATTTTAATACAAATTAATAATGCTTCCTATGTAGAAATCTCCAGTACTCAGAACATTTCATTATTCAACAGTTCTGAATAAAAACACATTTATGGTAAAATAGCACAAAGTATTTATGGTGCAAATTAGTCAGGAGAAACTGTAGTGATATAAAGAAATGATGGGGAAGTTTGAAAATAAAGAATAATTCCTCTTTTAAGTTCTTGATGAAGTTCCATTATTCCTTGTGGAGCCTTCCTCTAACTGGTCAAGGCTGAGTCTTCTTCCTTCCAGCCTGCCTTCCAGCCTGGAGGAAGGAAAAAGAAGGATTTCAGTCTATGGCTTTGTTTTGGAGGTAATAACCTAGAAATTCCAAACACATTGGTTCACCTGTCAGTGGTTCAAATGTAATCACATTTGAAATGGAAGAGAGTTTGGAAATACAATCACCAAAAGGGAACTATATATGCAGTTTTAAAGGAGATACTATAAGATGTCTTCCTAAAACAGAAAAGAAGACTTGAATCCTTTGGAGAGTGCAAGCCTCCTAAATACACTGAGTGCAATTCTTTGGAGAAAGCAGAATAGGCACATTGTGGTCATTCCAGCCAGTTGTCTTGTCTCTCAGAGGCCATAAGAATGCAGCTGATATTATCCTTTGCTTCTTTGGCTTGGAACAGAACCATGTTCCTGGTTATCTTCTGCTGCTTATATTCAGCATATTACATTCAGTTTGGGGGGGTTTGTTTTGGGGGAATGGTTGTTGTTTGGTTTTCCTTTTCTTTTTTCTGTTTGTATTGCTTCTTTGTTCTTTTCTTCTAAACAAAAGGGCAATTGAAAAAAGGTTGAATTGGTCTCCTCACTATGTTTAGCTTTCTTCTCATGACCCATGAGAAAAAGTAGTAGACACTCTTATTGTTCATTTAATTTTTGTGGTGTGGTGTGTGTTTCTGTGTGTGTGTGTATGTTATAACACAGAATGCATGTAGTAGTCAGAGAACGACTTTGCGAATCCATTTTGTTGAGTTTTGGAGACAGAGCCTCTCTTGTTTCTCCTGTGCTGTATAGACCAGGCTAGGTGCCCTGTGAGCTCTTAGAATGTTCTGTCTCTACCCCTTACAGGGGTAGAGATAAAGGACTGTTCGAAGTACAGATATGGACAACTACATAAGGCTTCTTTTGTGAGTTCAGGGAGTGAACTCAAGTGGTCAGGCTTGGATTGCATGGCAAGAATTTTTACTCATTCAGCCATCTCACCTTTTATACCACATTATTCAACACATGCAGTAATTTGTTGGTCTTTTTGAGACAGGGTTTCCTTGTAGCCCCAGCTACCCTATAACTAGCTACGTAGACCAGACTAGCCTTGAACTCACAGAGATCTGCATTTTTTAATTGTAGCCCTTTGGGTCTAAATTAAATGCTAATGTCATAAAGTTAACAAATAAATTCAAGTATCTGAAGTATAAATGATATGAAGAAGTTCAACTTTTCTTTAGGTTTTTCTTTTTCTAAACAAAATACTTACATTCACACACATACAGAAGTAAATAAAAAATAAAAAAATAAAAATAAATAAAAAATTAAAAAGAAACATAATAGACAAAATAATTACTGAAGATTCCAGCTTAATAAGATAATCTACATACATTATCTCATTTGACAAAGAGAGATTATTTAAACATTTTAGATAGTTTACCTACATGTCTCTCCTCTTTCTCTCTCTCTCTCTCTCTCTCTCTCTCTCTCTCTCTCTCTCTTTCTCTCTCTCTCCTTTACACACACTACACATATACATACACACACACACACAGTCACAGAGACATCTGTACTTATCTTTATTTCAACTTCCAAACAGTATGAGAAGGATCTCTACTATTTGTCTTTAGAAAAAAAATCATGAGTTAGACGCACACCACAGAGCACAAGACCAGCATGCACCCAGCGCATGGGGCAAACAGACTTCACCTGTGTCCTGCAGAACAACAACCTGCAAAAGTCCAGGTGAGGCCTGCCTGCCTGGGTGCTTTGGGCACCCCTGTGCTCTGTGGAAGCCTGGTATCCCCCAGGACCTTCCAACCTTCTGGTCTACAAGAAACCCATCTCACCCTCAAGGACAAACACCACCTTAAAGTGAAAGGATGGAAAAAATATTCCAAGCAAATGGTACCAATAAACAAGCTGCAGTGGCTATTCTAATATCAGAGAAAATAGATCTCAAAGTAAAATTAATCAGAAGAGATAAAGAGGGCCATTACATCCTTGTCAAAGAAACAATAAACCATGAAGACCTCACAATCCTAAATGTCTATGCATCAAACTCTGGTGAACCTAACTTTATAAACACAACTCTGCAGGACCTCAAGACACAGATTAATCCTAACACACTAATAGTGGGAGACTTCAACACCCCACTGAGTCGCTTGGATAGTTCGACAGGACAAAAAATAAATAGAGAGACACCAGAACTGAACAATACAATACACCAAATGGACCTAACAGACATCTACAGAATATTCCACCCAAATATCAAAGAATATACTTTCTACTTAGCACCTCATGGAACATTCTTCAAAATTGACCACATACTGGGGCACAAAAGGAATGTCAACAAATACAAAACAATACAAATTATTCCATGCATTTTATCAAACCACAGTGCAATAAAGCTCAATATGAACACCAGAATAAGTCCAACTAGCTACAAGAACACATGGAGACTAAACAATACAATTCTGAGTAAATAATGGGTCAGGGAAGAAATAAAGAGTGAAATAAAAGTTTTCATGGAACTGAACGAAAAAGACAATACAACACAACAAAACCTGTGCAATACTTTAAAAGCAGTCTTGAGAGGGAAATTTATAGTCCTAAATGCCCATATCGAAAAAAAAAAAAAACCAGAAAGGGAACAAGTAAATGTTCTAACACTGCAGCTAAAAACACTTGAGAGGCAACAACAAATGAATCCTAAACCCAACAGACAGGAAGAAACAACAAAAATCAGAGCAGAAATCAATGAGATAGAAACAAAGAATACAGTACATAGAATCAATGAATTCAAAAGCTGGTTCTTTGAAAAGATAAACAAACTAGACCTCTAGCCCGGTTAACCAAAAAAAAAAAAGCAATTCCAAATCAATAGTATTCGTGATGAAAGAGGAAATATCACAACAGACCAAAAAAAAAAAAAAAAATCCAGACAACCATATGGGAATACTTCAAAAGGCTATACTCCACTAAATTTGAAAACTTAAAGAGAAATGGATGAATATCTGAAATCCTGGAAACCAAAAAAGCTTAACCAAGAAGAGATTGACAGCTTAAACAGACCCATAATATTTGAGGAAATTGAGGATGTAATTAAAAATCTCCCAACTAAAAAAAGCCTCAGGGCAAAATTCTATATAACATTTAAAGAGGTCCTACAACCATTGCTACTCAAACTGCTTAGAAGGATACTGTTCTAGTTTGTCTTCCATTGCTGGACAAAACACTCTGACGCCAACTTGGGGAGGAAAGGGTTTTATTCAGCTTTACATCTCCCGAGTCACAGTTCATCATTCTAGGGAGCCCAAGGCAGGAACTCGGCAAGAACCTGGAGGTAGGAGCTGAAGCACAGGCCATGGAGGCATGCTGTTTCACTAGCTTGCTCCCCTGGCCCATGCCCAGCCTGACCTCTTATACAGTACACAACAACCTGCCCCCGGGGTTGGCACCACTCATAGTGGGCTGGGCCCTCCTACATTGCTCAACAATCAAGACAAATATCCACAGACGTGGCCACAGGCCAGTCCCAATGGAGCCAATTCCCCAATTGAGGCTCCCTCAACCCAGGTGTGTCAAGTTGACACTAAAGCTTCCCAGCACAATTGACCCCTTGTCAACTTGACACACAAAACACATCACTATTAAACCACCACCTTTCCAGTTCTTATCCCCAAAGTATGATGTTAACATTAATCACAACCTTAAAAGCCCCACAGTCCTTAAAATGTCCAAACCCTTAAAAATTCAGTCTATTAAAAGTCTCTTAACTGTGGGCTGCTGTAAAATCCAAAACAAGTACTGTCTTATTTCAAAGGGAAGAATCAGGCACTCTCAAACAAATCCTAAGTCCAGCAAGCAGCTCAAGGCTGGACACCTGGGACTCACTCACAATCTTCTGGGCTCCAAAGGGTTTCAGCAGTTCCCCTTCTCTGCTCTGCCATCCACAGCACACACAGCTCATCTCGCAGACCCAGGCCAACTTCATTCCACACCTGCCACTGCTCTTGGTGGTCATCCCAAGGTCCCGGCATCTCCAAAAAGCTGGGGTCACCACTGAAACTGAGGCAGCACCTTCATCAATGCTCTCTTCTGACCTCTCCTGGTGCAAAGCCTCAGCTTCTCTCCATGGCCCCTGCAATCCTGGGGTCTTCACAGCAACCGAGGTGCACTTCCACCACTGGTCTTTCTTGACCTCTCACAGTGCCAAGCCTCGGCTGCTCTCTGTGACCCCCTCAAATTTCAACACCAGAACCATATAGGAGACTCTTACACGTTACCAAGTCCTGCTTCTGGCTCGAGATGGAGGCTCAGGCCCCTTCTGGATCACAGCTTCTGTGTGCTGACCCTGAAGAAATTCTTCTCAGTAGATTTCACCACAATGATGCTGGTCTCTTGTTACTTACAGCTGATTTTTCAGCCCCAGCTAACCAGCATCAATTGTCCCAGTACAACAAAGATTTCACTTCAGGTTCTGATCTCTTGTTACTTACAGCTGATTCTTCAGCCCCAGCTGACCAGAACCCACAGATTACTCAGTCCTGATGATCTCTGCTCCCCTTTGAAACTAGAAAGTTCACAAGCCAGGCCTCCACCTTCTACAACTCCTTCAGCAAAACTGCTCCAAACTCCACAGCAATGATCTTTAGGCATTCAATGATCTTCCCAGCCCAAAGTTCCAAATGCCTCCACAATCCTTCCCCCAAACACCAAGATCAGGTCTGTCACAGCAATACCCCACTCTTGGTACCAATTTCTGTCCTAGTTTGTCTTCCATTGCTGTGACAAAACACTCTGACCAACACCAACTTGGGGAGGAAAGGTTTTATTCAGCTTACATCTCCTGGGTCACAGTTCATCACTTAGGGAGCCCAAGGCAGGAACTCAGGGCAGGAACCTGGAAGCAGGAGCTGAAGCACAGGCCGTGCAGGAGTGCTGTTCACTGGCTTGCTCCCCTGGCCCATGCCCAGCCTGACCTCTTATACAGTACACAACAACCTGCCCAGGGTGGCAGCACCCATAGTGGGCTGGGCCCTCCCACATTGCTCAACAATCAAGACAATACTCCACAGACATGGCCACAGGCCAGTCCAATGGAGCCAATTCCCCAACTGAGGCTCCCTCAACCCAGGTGTGTCAAGTTGACACTAAAGCTATCCAGCTCAGATACAAACAGAGGGAATTCTCCCAAACTCTTTCTATGAATCCAGTGTCACTCTGATACCAAAACCAGGCAAAGATGCAAGCAAAAAAGAAAGCTATAGACCCATCTCACTAAGGAATATAGATGCAAAATTTCTCAACAAAATACTTGCAAATCACATACACATGCACATCAAAAAGATCATCCATCATGATCAAGTTGGATTCATACCAGAGATGCCCTGATGGTTCAACATATATAAATCAATAAATATCATAAAGCACTTAAATGGACTGAAAAACAAAAACCACACCATCAATTGATGCATTAAAAGCCTTTGACAAGATCCAGCATCCCTTCATGTTTAAAGTCCTAGAGGGAATAGGACTGAAAGGAACATTCCTCAACATGTTCAAAGCCATATATAGCAAACCCACTGCCAACATCATCCTAAATGGAGAAAAACTGGAACCATTTCCCTTAAAGGTGGGAATCCGGCAAGGCTGCCCCCTATTGCCACTCCTCTTTAACATAGTGCTTGAAACACTTGTTAGGGCAATAAGACAAGAGAAGGAAAGTAAAGGAGTACTAATCAGAAAAGAAGAAATTAAGCTATCCCTTTTTGCCGATGATATGATAGTTTACCTAAGGGATGCTAAAAACTCCACCAGAAAACTTCTGGAAATGGTTAAGAGTTTTAGTAAAGTGGCGGGCTACAAAATTAACCTAGAAAAATCAGTAGCCTTTCTTTACACCAACAATAAACAAGTGGAGAAGGAATATAAGAAGACCTTCCCACTCACAATAGCCTCAAAATAATAAGAATATACCTGGCAACAAACCTAACCAAAGATACCAAAGACCTCTACAACAAAAATTTTAAAATCCTGAAGGAGATTGAAAATTCTGTCAAAAGATGGAAAGACCTCCTATGCTCATGGGTTGGGAAAATTAATATACTAAAAATGCCATTTTACCCAAATTGATATACAGATTCAATGCAATCCCAATAAAAATCCCTATGAGCTTCTTCACAGAGTTGGAAGAAAATCCTTAAATTCATATGGAAAAACAAAAGACCCTGAACAGCTAAAGCAACCCTGAGTGAAAAATTCAATAAAAGGAGGATTGCCCTACCAGACTTCAAATTATATTACAAGACCATAGTCATAAAGACAGCCTGGTATTGGCACAAAAAACAGACCTATTGACCAATGGAAGAAAATTGATGATCCAAATTTGAGCTCATACAATTTCAGCCACCTCATATTTGACAAAGGGGCAAAAAACCCTCAATGGAGGAAAGATAGCATCTTCAGCAAATGATGCTGGCAAACTTGGATGTCATCTGTAGAAGAACAAAATTAAACCCGTACCTCTTACCCTGAACAAAAATAAACTCCAAGTGGATCAAAGATCTCAGTGTGAAGCCTGAAACCCTGAAGACGATAGAAGAAAAAGTTGGCAGCAGCCTACAAGACATAGGCATAGGAAAAGACTTTTTAAAACAGAGAACAGCTGCACAGAAAGTAAGGTCAACAGTCGACAAATGGGACCTCATAAAACTAAAAAGCTTCTGTACAACCAAAGAAGCAATCAAGGAGGTGAAGAGAAAACCCACAGAGTGAGAGGAAATCTTTACCAGTGTTACAACTGACAGAGCATTAATGTCAAGAATATATGAACTACTCAAAAAACAAAGAAGAAGACTAATGACTTACTCAAAAGATGGAGTATAAAGCTGAACTGAGTCTTCACTAGTGAGGACTTAAAGATGGCTGAGAAACACTTTAAAAAGTGTTCAACATCATTAATAATTAAGGAAATGCAAATTAAAACCACTCTCAGATATCATCTCACTCCAGTATGTCTACCTAAGATCAAGAAAACAAAAGACAACAGATGCTGGAGAGGTTGTGGGGAAAGGGGAACCCTCATCTACTGCTGATGGGAATGTAAAGTTGTACAACCACTATGGAAAGCAGTGTGGAGAACCCTTAAAAGACTCGGAATGAGCCTACTACCTGACCCAGTCATAGCACTCCTGGGTATATACCCCAAAGACTCATCCTACTGCAAAGGTACATGCACATCCATGTTTACTGCAGCTCTCTTCATAATAGTGAAGAGCTGGAACCAACCCAAATGCCCCTCAACAGATGAGTGGATAACAAAATTTGGTACATCTACACAATGGAGTACTATTCAGTGGTAAAGAAAGATGACATTATGAACTTTGCAGGTAAATGGATGGAGCTCAAAGCCATTATGCTGAGTGAGGTGACACAGTCCCAGAAAGACAAACGGAGAATGGTCTCCCTCATTTGTGGATGCTAACACCAGATCTCCTGGATGAAAGGCAAGCTGAATAACATTATTGTTATATTTCTGTTTATCGAAAAGCAACTATGTTATTAACATGTGAATCTCTCAATGGGCTCTAGAATCCACCCACCAATTATTTTCAGACTCTGTAATTACTGTATATGGGTGTAGAATATGTATCCATATTTTAGAGTAATATAAAATTAATGGAGGAAAATGTGAATTCCTAAGCATAAAAAAAGACTGAGAGAAAGGTGCAGGTCAGTTATGGCAGAATGCATGATCTGGGGTGTGGGGGTGTGGGGGAAGGGAAAGGGGAATATGCCTGAACTGAATTGAAAAATGATGTCTGAAATACACAAAACATCAATAAAAAAGACAAAGGCATTTACAGAATTTGAAAACCAAAAAAAAAAAAAATCATAAAAATAAGTACTTCGAGAAACTACACTGCAATAAACTTTATGTTCCTCTTAATGCCCCAACTCAATCAGCTCTGTGAGAAAGCACTGTTCTGTGTAGAGTCAAGAAAATTATGTACCTCTCCACATATATTATAAGAATGGTGTCCAACTCTCTCATAACAAAAGATGGATTAAATAGATAAATGCACAATAAATGTAGCTAACTGATGTTTAACACAGCAGGAGGACTTTTAGAAACACAGGCTCCAAGACACATAGAACGCTGTCAGTGTGTATGCTTAAGATGTTTAACTAGAGACACTGCTTACAAATGTGATCAGACTAAAGGTATGACCTAATAAAACAGACTAAATAGCGAAGCTGCACAAGGGTGTCTTCTTGACCTCTGAGTATAATTTCATTCCTCTTGGGTTTGGGGCTCTAATTATCTACTCTTAGATAAGGCAGGTCATAGAATTTACATATTTCCAGCTCTTTCACAGGAAGACACAAGAAGATAAGGACAATAAATTCACTTTGTAAGATTTGCAATAGAGAAGAGGAATTCTGGTTTCTATGAAATGTTCCAAAGTCAATAAAAGGGGCAGGAGACAGTAAGACAGGAGATGGTCAGAGAGACCGTTTAAGGCCCTGCCAATGTCATCTCATATATAAAAGCAGACCAATGTGCCATACAATGGTCAATCATTTTCAGAACTCCAACTTCACTTAAATTATGAAAAAGTAATAGCTTTATGTATTATGTTTACATATTTACCAAACCATAACTAGAAATTACTTTCCTTGCCTTGCTCCTGCACTGACATCCTCCTTCCTCATTTGTTTCTTCTCGGGCTCCAATCTCTGCTGTACCTGAGTGCATTACACTGTCCTTTTGGAAACCAATGCCATAAATAAGAGTCCGTGTAGATGCTGGAGCAGTGGTGGATTGGCATGGGGAGATACCAAGGCCTGACAAGCGTCAGACAAAAGACATTTGGGCAGAATTAAGGCAGTGGCATTACACAGGCCTGAAAATTACTGCTGAGGAAAGATCTCCAAGACCTGAGAACACTTTTTGGCCAAGAAACGGTCATCAGCTATTCCAACTTTCTCAGTGGGAGACACAATATAAGATCATCAAGTACTTCTTAAATGAGTTGTAACAAATGAATTAAACAACATATACGCTTATGTTTTGAAGGAAAGAAAAAATAATACTGAGAATGGCATTTCACCTGACCCATGGCATTACTTAATACAGTACCTGAGTGATGTTTAGAAGATGGCTGATATTTAGAGAAGACAATGTGCTAATTAATCTTTTTATATGAAGGTTCTATTCTTACCAGAAATATGTGTATCCAACCTGTCTTTTGCAGTCTTTGCGCTTGGATTTACAGTTTTTTAATCTAATATCATACAGTAAAACCTTAGGAAACTTAATTTACCTATATGACTGTACATGCATTTATATATTTAACATTTTATTTTGGTCACTGTAAATTTAACTGTTTTATGAGTTTTCTGGTACAGATTTTTATATCACTACTCTACTTAATAGAGGCAGCTTCTCTTTGTTCATCAGTACCAGCCTGCATCTCCATGAAAATACACATTTCCATTTAAATAAAGTGAGTAGCTCTGTTGCATAAGAGAGTATCAAGATCATCTATCTCCTTTGACTTTTTTGCATCATAAAATGAAATACCATAAGCAAAAGACTGTAAAACAGAAATTCCCAAGCTAAAAAAGCCAAGTCAGATTAAGGTTGAGTCATTATTGTATGCACATCTTGAGAGATAATGAGAAAACAGGTAAACTGAATTTTAAATGTGGCCCTGGAAAATGTCAGTGGAAAGCTATACCTTTTCAGCACAAAACCATACCCGCACCATGAAAAAACTTTTCTTAGTGGAGTATCTGTAATTTTGACAACATTATTCCATTGAGAAAATCATTCTTGTGTCTCTAAGCCCATAGGGCACCCTTCTTAGATTTGACCTTCCCGCTTTCTCTAGCCACAGTGAAAATGCATAATATCTTGCCGTCATTCATATTCTATCCCTTTATCTATACAAAACTCATTACTGCCTCTGCTATCAGCCTTCTCTTCTGGCTTAGTGTCACTATATTTTTCTCCTTCCAGAGTAGTTCAAAAAGTTTTAAATGTTGGTTTCTCAGCAAGCATCTGCATGCAGGAAAACGAAAGTTGAAAGGACACTAAAAGGGCATAAGAGTGAATGCCAACACGGTAACTCACTCAGAGACTGAAGTCTCCTTCCACACTTTCTGCCTTCTTTGAAGTCACAATTGCTCTTACTGTAGTATGAGGCAAAGGCTAAATTTTATGCCTTTGTTAATTCCCTTGGCATCACCAAACTGTTACCACTCACCCTTTATATTATAGACTTAATTATATCTTCAGAGATCTTAAACTCTTATCCCATTATTATATTTTACAGTTGTGTTAATATTATTCTTCCTTGCAATATGTCCATAAGATGGGTAAGTGGCATTGTATTTATGATCCATTTCCTTTTCATTTAGATCAGAGGCTCTATCTCACAGGCAGGGTTTTTTTCTTGTCAATTTATGGAATTTACATTGAAGTCTTACTGAGTGGTGTTGGCAATTTGAAATTTGTTTTCATAACTAATAGACAGAGAGACACACCTGGCAATGATTTTGACTCAAATTTCACAACTTTCTAGATTTATATTAATATAGATTTGATAAATTAGAATTGACTACTGGTGTAATAAAAATTAGGTTTCCCTTTTTCCAATGACAACATGACATTAATGAGACCCAAACTGAAACAGTGTTTGATACATAGATCTATGTTAATTTACTCCATGGCCTTCATCAGTATAGAGCCCTTTTACATTTTGTTTACATACCTGCACAATGGGCCATAGCAACGATTGCTATTTTGCAGGATTAAAGGAAGTGTTAAGAGATGAAAGGGCCAGCCACCTAATAGTACACACTCAATAAAAACATGAGAATAATTCCATTAGATTAGAAATAGAATAGTCTTCTTACTCAGTTCTAATATCTGAGAGTAACACTCAGTGCCATTCTCAAAATACTTTATTACACCAGGCATGGTGGCACACCTTTAATCCCAGCCCTCAGTAGGCAGAGGCAGGAGGATCTCTGTGAGAGTAAGAGCAACCTGGTCCACATAGTGACTTCCAAGTGGGCTGGGGCTAGGGAGACCATAACAAAAATACTTTATGACACAAATATCTACCCATGGAAAATTTTGCCATCTATGATGCAACTGGAATATTTATGATTTTCAATTAATTGAAAAGTAATAATTAAAATGAAATTTCATTCCTATTGGTACATTGAGTCATAGTCATGGCAAGTTCACCTTTATTTTTCTTTGTTTTTATTTTACTGGACCTTTATTTCTTCCTCAAAAACTTCTTATCCATTTTTTTAATTTTTTTTTTTTACTTTTTGAAAAAAATTCATACATGAATACTGTGTTTACAACGTTTTCATCCCTCTCTCTTCCCCTTCCTCCTCCTTCCATGTTCCCCAACTCCTCAATTTCTTGACCTCTTTCTAATGAAAACAATCCAAAGCTAATTTTTTTCTGTATATTATGGGAGGATATATGTATTATATGTGTTTTATTTTTAATATAAACATAATGAAGCATTAGATTAATTTAATTGAATTTAACAAAAATTTTAGTTTAATGTCTTTACATAAAGCTATTCCATTAACTTATTTTTGGCAATACAAAAACAATCAGTAAATTTGTTGTTAGAAACAGAACTACATATCAGCTTGATAGACTTTAAGTAAATTTTATTGACCTCCAATTCAATATTCTACATCTTATTTATGAGACCATTTAAGTGTATATCTGTGATTTCACATGAGAATTTGCCAACCTTTCAAATTGCCTTGTCATAGTAGTCATTTGATAAATATTTGTTAAATAAGCAAATAGATGCACGAATAAATATATAACTTAATATATAATTATTTGGGTCCTGCAAGACAGCTCAGTGAGTAGAGGTGCTGCAGCTAAGACTTTCTACCTAATTTCAGTTACTGGACTCCATTACAGTGGAAAGAGAGAACCTCCTCCCATGAGTTTTCCCCTGACTTTGATACGCTCCCTGTGACATGCATGCTCACACATATGCACACACACACACACACACACACACAAATTAATGTAAAATATTTATATATGATTATTTTAAGTAGTCCTGTTAAATAAGTATATCTCTTATTAACAGAAATGTTAATGGAGAGTCTGAGATAACTCAGCTCATAAAGACAGGTGAATTCAATCCCCAGAACCCCCAAGGTGAAAGGGAAAATTGTGACTCTAAGTTGTCCTCTGACCTCAACACGTGCACTGTGCAATATCCTCCCACACATGCACACACAGACACATGTAATAAACAACCATCAAGGGCTGGAGAGATGGCCTAGCGGTTAAGAGTGCCGACCGCTCTTGCAGAGGACCCGGGTTTGGTCCCCAGCACCCACATGGTGGCCGAGAACCATCTGAAACTCCAATTCCAGGAGAACTCCAGTTCCAGGGGAATCCGACACCCTCTTCTGACCTCCGCAGCATTGCACGACACGGGTNCACATGGTGGCCGAGAACCGTCTGAAACTCCAATTCCAGGAGAACTCCAGTTCCAGGGGAATCCGACACCCTCTTCTGACCTCCGCAGCATTGCACGACACGGGTGCACAAACTTGCATGCAGACAGTACATTCATACACATACAGAAATAAATAAAATTAAAAAATAAAAAATAAACAACCACCAAATATATAAATAAATAAAACTGAATGTAAACATTCTAATTTCTAATTGAGAGAAAACTATAAAGTATGACACAATATAAAATAAAATGTATAATTTGTATAAAATATTAAATCAGAAAAACAAAGCTAGATATATACAAATTGCTATTGCATTTGTTTAGATGAACATTTACCTAGTAATAGAAATTATAGAATACTATATTCAATTGCCTTTGTATAGCAAAATACAATATTATGTAGAAAACATTACACTGATATTTTAGCTTGTATTGGGTTTGTATGACAGGGAAAATAAATTATTGATTTTTAGACATTTCCTTTATTTTACCTTCTAACTTGGGTATTGCTGAAGTGTTTGGTGAAATTAATGAACTTGTATTTATTTTTCAAAGAACCCTTTAAGAAGAGTGAGAAAACTGTATATACATATTAGAAAGAAGTAAGACTGATATGTGTTAAAAACTAAGAAGACCCCACATTAATGGCAACAACTTTCATTCTTCATATTCCCTTATATTAATTATCACTTACTGTATAAAAAGTATCATAAAACTGAAAACAGGAACATGTATGATTTTCCAGTTTCCAGGGGCCAAGGGTCTAGGTGTGGCTTCCTTCAGAACTGCTTATAAGATTGCAATTACAAATCAGAAGAAGCTACTTCTAAACTCACTGGCACCACTGCTATCAGGAAACAGTCATCTGGGGGTTGTGGGATAGAAAGCCTTAATCACTCACTTGTTCTTGCCATGTGGTCTTCTCCAACATGCAGCTACCTTTATCAAAACCCAAAAGAGAATCGGCTAGTAAGACAGAAGTCTCACATTTTATAAATGAGGGACATCATATTACCTTTGCCACATTCTGTTAGTCAGAGATATAATAGGGTCAGCCCACACTGTAGAGAACAAGTTTGTAAATACCACGTTCCAGGGCCATTGCTGGCTATCTTCCATATCTGCCTACTGCATACAGCAATGCATCATGTTTGGATGCCTTCAGCATACAGCAATGCATCATGTTTGGTTATGATAGTGCTGGTTAACCTGCTTCCTTGGAAATATTTTCTCTTATTCTATCCAATTTCTATCAGTGATGATTTTTTGACAGCATTTGGTGTCTTAGAGTTTATTCTGGCACATTTACAAGATGGGTAGTTAGTGCAGACTGTTAGCAGGAGCCTGACACAGCAGGGTTCACTGGACCAACCTAACAGGAAGAGCCTCTGGAGGCCCTCTACAGAATTAGGAGATTCTTCTCCATTTCTTAAGGTTATTTTCAGTCTTGGTCATTTATTATGTAAGTTCTGTCTTGAGGTATATGAAAACTGCATCTGTACTAAGTGGCCTGTATCTGCATCATCCAGGGTTTATAGGTCCCATTGTTATGAAGATACCCAGTAATCCATAGGCCTGGTTCTCTCATAAAGCTAACTCATATATAATGACCCTTATACAGGCCTTGTGAAGACAGTTATTCTTACTGCAATGTCTCCTATACTGTTTCTAAACTCAAAGATCATTTGAAGTTTTGAGTTTCATAGATATAGGCTCATATTCAAAGTACAGTTTGGAAAAAGTTCAGGTCAAAATTGAATGTAGTCCTAAATTTCTGTCTTGAAAAGGACTGTGAGGTTATTTGTCGTGAACAGTCATTTCAGAATGCTTAAAGACCATGAACATTCTACATTAGTGAGCCATAAGATGTGAACTCAAACCATTCATCTGCTTATAGGATTTGCCAATGTCATACTGTGGTTGGCCTAGCAGGAGGCAATTCCTTGATTGCTCTCACTGTGATACTGTGACCTCAATCCAAATGTCTGTGTAGTTAACTAACAACATTTGTGGGGATTTTGTCTGTCTGTTACTATATAACAAATCATCCCAAAATAAAATGGCTGCAAATAATAACAAGTAAGTTTAATACAGAATTCAGTAATATGGGCTGTGCTCTGCAAACTCCTGTGGATATTTTCTTCTAGTCTGGCAGGTCCTGCTCTCTGGCCCGGTGGCTTGACTGTGGAGTCTGTTGAGTGCTTTGTCGGGAAAGTCTCAATGCAACTAGATTGTCTTCACTTCATTGATCTCCCTTCTTCTGACAGTTCAGCCATGGCAATGTCAGAAATGTTCTATGCAGGTGAAAGCAAGAGATTCAAGGCCAGTCAAAGCCTTTGCTCTGAACTCGCCCATCATAATTCTGACATGTTAACTTGATCAAAGCAAATCCAAAGTTAGCACAGATTTCATGAGGTAGAAATAAGGAATCTACTTGATCTGAGCAAAATTCACTGTAAAGGAGCATAAATACAGAGTTTGCAAGAATTTGAGTCCATTTATTATAATCCACCACACAACTGATGTTTTGTTTATAAAAAGAAAGAAATAAAAAACGAATCAAGTGAATTGCTTATGGCTAAGCCTGATATGGACAGCAGATTATGAACCTTTTATTGTATTTTCTCTATCATACTTTCCTTTGCTTGAGTAATGAATTATATTTTACATTTTCTTCAATTAACAACTTACTAGGTAATCATTCTGGAGATAGATGCATGAGGTTTAGAAAAACAAACAGGAAAGTAGTTCAAGTTCAAGAGAGACTACAAAGTGTAATTAGTAAGGTAGAAAGGAGAAGCAGAAGAAAGGTTGAAAGAAAGGACTTAACCTTATTAGACACATGTGTGAATTGCTATGTAAATTCAAAGAATCGGGGCTGGAGAGATAGCCTAGCGGTTAAGAGCGCCGACTGCTCTTGCAGAGGACCAGGGTTCGATCCCCAGCACCACATGGTGGCTAAGAATCGTCTGTAACTCCAATTCTAGGAGAACTCCAGTTTCAGGAGAACACCAGTTCCAGGGGAATCCGAGACCCTCTTCTGACCTCTGCGGCATTGCATGACACGGGTGCACAAACCTACACGCAGACAGTACACTCACACACATACAAAAATAAATAAAATTAAAAAAAAACAAGTAAATTCAAAGAATCTAAAACTCACTAAAATTCACAAGGGATCAGATCACAAGTGTGTGGTAGAATAATAAGAGAAATAGAATGATGGAATATGGGGTAGCTGAGAGAAGTAAATGAGTCAATGCAGATTTTTTTATTTTATTTATTTTTGTATGTGTATGAATGTACTGTCTGCATGTAGGTTTGTGCACCCATGTCATGCAATGCCGTGGAGGTCAGAAGAGGGTGTTGGATTCCCCTGGAACTGGAGTTAAAGACAGTTCTCAGCCACCATCTGGGTGCTGGGGAACGAACCCGGGTCCTCTGTAAGAGTGGTCTGCGCTCTTAACTGCTAGGCCATCTCTCCAGCCCCCATCAATGCAGATTTTTAACTCACCATCCAATCATTATCAGAATGTCACCTATGAAAGGTTCAGTACCTCGTCCAATACTTTTACAAAGCAGTTTCAGTAAATTAGTGATCTTCATGAGTAAAACTGCATCTATATGGTACTGTACCTGATCTTATTTTTTAATCTGTTTTTAATCTGCAAAATCAAGCTTCTACATGATAGCCTAAACTTTCTTATATCCTACTCTATAACCCTCTAATAACACATGAGCCTCATCAGCCTTTCATTTCCCGCCACAGCTATCTAAGTTTGTTGACCATTTCCACCTACATGAATTCTGGATAATTCCTCATTCTGATCAACCTCCCCTGGCATTTTTCTCAAGCTCTTTTTAGAACTGGACCCAATTTTGTAAAACTTTCTAATCAATATAGAAAACAAAGAGTTAGCACCTTGCCTGCTGAGACTCAATTAGTGGAACGGGAATTTGTGTTTGCTTTTTGAACAGCTGCCATGCCCTGTTGGTGTAAAGAGCTTCCCACCAATATATCCCTATTGAGCATTCTCAGATGAGCCAGGCCTCATCTGAGAGGCTGTACATGTCTATTTGACATTATTATCCTGAGCACAATATTGTACTTTTATGCCATCCTATAAATGTATGTAAACCACATATATTTTTTTTTTCTTTTCTTTTCTTTTTTTACTAATTTTATTTATTTCTGTATGTGTATGAATGTACTGTCTGCATGCAGGTCTATGCACCCATGTCGTGCAATGCCTCAGAGGTCAGAAGAGGGTGTCGGATTCCCCTGGAACTGGAGCTCTCCTGGAATTGGAGTCTCAGACGGCTCTCAGCCGCCATGTGGGTGCTGGGGATCGAACCCGGGTCCTCTGCAAGAGCGGTCGGCGCTCCCAACCGCTAGGCCATCTCTCCAGCCCCCACATATATATTTATTCATACTGCATACAAGGCTATTGGATATAATATATTTTATATTCCTTTCCTAATTATCGCTATTAAATTTTTCACTGAATATCTATAAATGCTATTCAAGAGGCTTACCATGTCCTTTTCCACCACAATTAGTCCAACTAGTGCAGTTCTAATCCTTCCCACAATCATCTGTGAGGCTTTCTGCTTTGCAAGTTCAGCATATGTTCTTATAAAGCTCCCTGCACAGAAATTATTCACTAATATTTCTTTTTTTATCTGAGACAGGGTCTCCATGTAGCCCCAGCTGTCCTGGAACTCACTCTGTAGACCAGGCTGGCCTTGAATTCACAGAGATCCGCCTGCCTCTGCCTAAACCTTTTATTAAAGGTTTATACCTGTGAAGGTATTTCTTTTTTTAATAAATATTTTATTGGTGTTTTGTTTGCATCATTTCTCAGTCCAATTTAAACACATTCCCTTTTCCATTCCCTCCACCCCACCCCAGATCATGCATAATGTCATACATGTCTTGCATCTTTTTCTCAGTCTTTTTAAAGTTTTTCTCTACAGAGGTTTATTGTTTGGATAGAAATTAGCTGTTTCAGTCAGTTCTTTGACCCAGTCTTTTGTATTGCTCCAAAATATGCCTGTATAAACATATATACCAAAATTATGACCTCTGACAATAAACTTTATGTTAATTCCAAAAAATGTTTAGGAGTTCACATTTTCCCTTTAATTTTATATTACTCTAAAATATGAATATATACCCTCCACCCATATACCACAATTACAAAGTCTGAAAATAAGTGAGAAATTAATTCTAGAGCCTTAAGGGATTCACATTATAGCAGCACAGTTGCCTTCAGATAAAAAGAAATATAACATTAACTTTGCTGAGTTTGCCTTTCAAGTAGGTATTTGGTGCTAGCCTACCACCTGACCTAGTCATACCACTCCTGGGTATATACCCACAAGACTCATCCTATCGTGAAGGTATTTCTAAAGGGCCATTTCAGGATTCTTTCCCATGTTTCCATCTGTACCTCATCCTACTAGGAAAAGCAATCTGTCCATGATATTAAGAATTGTAAGTTCTAAAGCCAAAATTACTATTAAAGATCTTTAAAAAGACAAAATAGAAGGGATCCTCATAAAAATTATCTCAGTCCTAACCTTGACCTCCTCACACAAGCTCATTTTCATTCATTTGTACTGGGAGGTTTTTATTTTTATTTGCTTTATTTTATTGAGACAGGGTCTTAGTATGTAAATCATGCTGACTTGGTACTCCTAACCATCCTGAATTAGCCTCCCAATGCTGTGACCACAACCATGTGCCACCACACCTAGTTTATGGCAATGATTTCATAGAATATTTTTATTGAATTTCTGCAAATTTCATTCAAAATATTTTGATTATATTTAGACCACCTCATCTCTCTGCACCCCTCACCACCCCCCAAATTCATGAACATTCTATCATATATATATATATATATATATATATATATGGCATATAGAGTTAAATTTGTATCCCTAAGTGACTGATAGACCCCCCCCAAGGGTCTATCCACTGGAGCCTGATTTACCTACCAAGACTCATGCACATAAAAAAGCTGGAAGGGAAGGAAAGCTTACTTGGTGCTTACTAGCCCAGCTTCTAGTATTTATGTCCTTTTAATGGCCCCACTTTCTCCAGAATAATTCTATTCCACTATATTAGTCACTTTTCCTGTTGCTGTGATAAAATCACCATGACCAAGGGAACTTATAAAAGGAAGAGCTTATTTGAGCTTATGATTGACAGTTCCAGAGAATTAGAGTTTATTGTGGCAGGAGGCATGGTGGCAGGGCTGAAGCAGAAAGCAGAGGTTCACATCTTCCAATGATCACAGGAAGCCAAGAGAGAGAGAGAGAGAGAGAGAGAGAGAGAGAGAGAGAGAGACCAATTGGGGCCTGCAAGGATTCTTAAACTCTCTAAGACCACCCCCAGTGAGGTATTTCCTTCAGCATGGCCACACCTTCTAAGATCTCCCAAAATATCTCCACCAACTGGGGACAAAATGTCTGAATACTTGAAGCCTATGGTGGACATTCTCATTCAACCCACCATATCCACTATCTTATGAAGAACAGCCTTGATTCCTGACAACCTCTGTTCAGGGAGAGTCTGCCTTGTAACTGCACATTAGTACATATAGTGTCTTTTCATCTGGAAGTTAATTCTTTTTTGGTCTTTTTGAGATAGAGTCTCCCTTTAGTCCCAGCTGGCCTAGAGCTCAGTACATAGAGACCAGGCTGGCCTTGAATTCACAGAGATCTGCCTGCCTCTGCCTCCCGTGTGCTGGGATTAAAGGCGTGTGCCACCATGCCAGGCCGGGAAGTTAATTCTTTAGAAATTTTCCCAATTGCTTCTCTATTAATTTGCTCACCTGAGCTCACTTGACTCTCTAAAATTCATACCATTTAAATATGTAACCATCTGCTGAGCCTTTCCATTCTAGGGATTAAGAACATGTATGTGGAGTTTGGGTTTGCTATTGATTCAGATTTTCATCTGTTTTCCAAAACACTTTGAATATATATGTATTTATTTCTTGTGTGCATTTTTATTACTTTTTTAAATTTCTGGATGTTTCTCTACTTTAATAATTATTTTCTTTTAGTGTTTAGTGTTTGGATCATTCCTGATATATCACATTATATTGAAATATACTGTTGCTTATGGCTGTTTGATTATATCCTTAAATCTCTCTAGCACAGGAACTCTTTGGCTGGGCCATGTTGTTTTGTTTTTCATTCATATCTACAGGATTGGATGTTCTATAAGAGGATTCAAGCATGTCCATTTTGGTTCTTGTTTTGGGTGGTAAAGGGGCTATTTTGTTTGAGATTTGTCAGTGCAACATGAGTTTGGGCATCCCCCCTGACATATTCCTTTTTATATTCCACACACACAAAAAAACTGTTCTTAGTGGGGTTTTTGAGAATTAATGGTCAATGCTTTCTTAGAAAATTTTCAAATGACAGCCTAGCCCAACTGTGAGCCTACACCCCATCCCTACCCTTGTCATAATGGTTGCGTCTACTTCATGAATCCATCTACATTCTTTCCAAGTGAATTTCTCTTCTCTCAACAGAAGCTACTTCTGTTTCCATTTTTCTCCTTGCTTTGCCCATTAGTACTCCACAGCTAGAGGAACTTCTGATGGAGGAAAGGTAAATACATGTTTACTGCTCAAATTTACCCAGAAGCCAGAGAGGTGAATACATGTTTACTGTTCCAATTTACCCAGAATCCAGTGGTCTATGAATTGAGAGTGATGGTGTAGATAGGTCAAAATGAGTATATTCCTCTAATATATGTTAACTTCTGATATTCACTTTTCTTTTAAACACTATATCCATCCCATAACATCGTTGTTTGCTTCTGTTTCAGTTTGAGTATTGGTATTTTTCAGACAGGGTCTCCTTGTAGCTCCACATGGCCTGTAATTCTCTATATAGTCCAGGCTGGCCTCAGTCTCACAGAGATCAGCCTCCCTCTGGCTCATGAGTGCTGAAATTTAAGGTATATCTTCCATGACCAACCATTACCTGACATGGTTTAACAAGTAAGACTGTTGGAATGTGTGTAAAGTATTTTCCTGAATATACTTTAAGTATTTAACAGTTAAAACAAATATCAGAAATGTTATTGCTTAAAAAAGCATGTCAGGCTACTTTAAGTAAAAAAATAAAGTAAGGAATAGAAAAATAGGGTGGTCTGTTGTTAACTGAAGAAAGGTACTATGCAGAACTAACAGTTGTATACTACCTCAAATGAAACTTTCTGGGCACATGCAGAATAACTATATTTTGCATTTTGAGTTCTAATACTATTATTTTCTAATTTAAAATCATCATAAGTTCTATGACAAATGCTGTACAGCTGCCACTCATTCTAGTAATGTGAACATGAACACTGTTATATTTTGTTTTGATGGTATGCTGAAAGAAAATTCGACAATCATCTAGACTATCATCATCTTAGAAAGAGACAAAAGAGCCATCAAAACAGCACCTGGTCTATTCTTGTTCTATAACATGCACACACTTCGAAACCTTTAAGGTTTCCTAAAATTCTACATTTATTAACCTCAAATTCAAGGAATTACATGTGTGTTCATATTAATATAAATGCATTTCTCTTGTAGAGTTTAGATAGAAACATTAATCCCTTGGTATTCCTTTTCGTACAGGACCAGTATCACTAACTTTGGATGGCTACTGCTTTCTACAGCTAAAATGAGGTAGTAAAATGTAGATTGAATTTGAAGTTGCACACAGCATCCTAAAAATCTCAAATTTGAATGGATTAAAAAACCGAAATATGTGTTTATGAATGTGCTTCTCAAATGCTGGAATGATCAGAATTTCTGAGATTTTTTACATCATACATTACCCCATAGCCTTAAAAACAACAATAATCTACCTCAGCAGTGAGGAGAGACAGAATAGACACTATAAGGAAGACGTGTTTGCCTCCTGTTGAGATCCAAGCATCCCTGAATTAGTCCATTCTATTATTATCAGTGGAACATTTAAGTAAATTTGATGCTAGTAGTACTTATTTATTTTCACAACTAATTCAGTAATGAGCTTGGTTAAATGAATTAATTTATATAAAGCACTTGAAACAGGGCCCAATATCACCTCTTATTATTATTTTCATATAAAAGTAGGTGACAAGGCAGAGTGTATTATAAACATCACTTTCTCCTATTTTAACAGGTCCATGCTTAAGCTCACAATGCTGTCTACACAGTGTGAGCAGCACTTTAGTAATTTTGAAGGTAACATTCAGGATTAACCTAACACATATAGAATTCAGCTTCACATACCTGTCAATGATAAGATATCAAAGAATAAATGCAAAAAACAAAAATTACCATAATAATGCAATTCAAAATTTATGAACTTTCTAATAGCAGAGGATTTTTGTACATGTTCTTTAATAATTAATATATTAAATAAGAAATAATCAATAAAGCCAGGGGATATGAATAATATAATTGTCAAATTTATATGTGATGGATATTCAAAGAATAATAAATCCAATTTTGTAGAACCATATCCTCTTCAAGGAAGCAAAAATATGTTTGAAAATTGACATATCTTATGTCGTAAAGCAGTTTTTGAACTTTGTTAAATATTCTGTACTTATAAATAAGGTACAATTAAGCTAGATATGAACAGAAAACTCTAAAAATTGGAGGTTTGGAGGTGTGTAGTACTCCTCTTCTCCTGTACAATTAAAACACCAGGACAATAAGTAGCCACATTTCAAGCTAATTCCACAGAAATGTAATGATTATCAGGGTCTGTTATGACCTACTCTAAACAACCAAGTTGAAAAAGCTTGATGAAATGTATAAATTTCTAGACACAGATAAGCTACCAAACTTGAATCATGAACTCTGTGCACCTGAACATCAATAATAAAGAATAACACTGAATCTGTTTGTAAAAGCCAACAAAGAAAAGCCCACATTCCAATAACGTCTCTGATGACTCTTACCAAACTTAACAAATAGCACCAATTCTTTTAATATATTCCAAAATTTATGAAAGATGAGGAACATTTATAAACTCATTTGATAAGGGCAGCATTGTCCTGATATTTGAATCAGACAGGAACATGCAACAACAATTAAAACCAATGATGAGGGGCTGGAGAGATGGCCTAGCAGTTAAGAGCGCCGACCGCAATTACAGAGGATCCAGGTTCGATCCCAAGCACCCACATGGCAGCCAAGAACCGTCCAAAACTCCAATTCCAGGAGAACTCCAGTTCCAGGGGAATCAGACACCCTCTTCTGACCTCCGCGGCATTGCACGACACGGGAGCACAAACCTGCATGCAGACAGTACATTCATACACATACAGAAATAAATAAAATTTAAAAAAATTTTAAAAAACCAATGATGAGTACAGTGCAGAACTTCTCTATAGAGTACTAGTGAATCGGCTTGAATGCTCATCAGCTCTTGGATTAATAAAGAAAATGCACACTATTATCCAGTCACAAAGAAGATTTCATTTCTGTTAATTGGGACAGAATGGGTGGAACTTGCATTATATTAAATGAAGCAGGCACAGAAAAATAAATATCATGCATTCTGTCTCATGTATGGAAAATAAAAATCATTGGTATTAATGTATGATATTAATTTCTGGAGATTTTTGAGAAGGGGAACAGGGGGCAGATGGAGGATGGACAGTAAGTAGCAAAACAAAGTTAAAGGAAAAATCCCTAGTCTTCCTGGTTAGAGACTATAGTTCACAATTAACAACAGATGACTTTTGAAGAACAAGAAGATGATGCCAAACAAAGAAATATAGGGAGATACAAATTCTAATTCCCTAATTTGGTCAGTGCATGCTGCATGCATATGTTGCAGTGTCACACTGTACCCCATAAATAGGAACAAAAGCTACATTTTATTCAATGAGTTTAGTATTTATGAATTAGTTTCAGTATGATTAAAGAAATCACTTGAGTGATGCATAGAATTATTAACACATCAGGAACTTTGCAGGTAAATGAATGGAACTAGAACATATTTTGCTAAGTAAAGTAACACAGTCCCAGAAAAACAAACAACAAATGGGATCCCTCATTTGTGGATGCTTACACCCAGTTCTGAGTTGTAAGGCAAACAGAAACATCAATGTTATATACCCCTTTCCCTGAAAGCAACTCTGCTCTTATAATGTAAATCCCTTAAGATGCTCTAAAATTAACCCACCACTTATTTTTAGACTTTGTAATCTTGATATATGGGTGGAGGATATGTAGGCATATTTTAGAGTAATATACATTTAAAAAGAAAAATGTGAATCCTGAAATATGATATGGAAATGGCAGTTTATATAAGTTTAGTACAGGTGATATATATTATATATGCATATGTTGAAGTAATACAGATTGGAGGGAATAATCCTCTGTTTTGAAAAATTTTGAAAAGAATCAGAAAAATATACAAGGCAGGGATGGCAAGGTGCATGAACTCGGGTGGGGTGGGGATTGTGGAAGGGGAGATGAGTCTACATAGGAATGAGAAATGATGTATGAAATGCACAAAACTTCAATAAAAATGTTAAAACAACATTTTTGTTATATTTCTTTTTATCTGAAAGTAACTATGTTTCTTCCAGTTTGTCCTCCAATGCTGTGACAAAATACTCTGACTGACACCAACTTGGGGAGGAAAGGGTTTATTCAGCTTACATCTCCTGGGTCACAGTTCATCACTTAGGGAGCCCAGGGCAGGAACTCAGGGCAGGAACCCGGAGGCAGGAGCTAAAGCACAGGCCATGGAGGAATGCTGTTCACTGGCTTGCTCCTCTGGCTCATGCTCAGCCCACCTTCTTATACAGTATACAACAACCTGCCCAGGGTGGCACCACTCATTGTGGGCTGGGCCCTCCCACACTGCTCGACCATCAAGACAATACTCCACAGATGTGGCCACAGGCCAATCCAATGGAGCCAATTCCCCAACTGAGGCTCCCTCAACCCAGGTGTGTCAAGTTGACACTAAAGCTATCCAGCACACTACAACAACAGAAGAACTGGGACAAGGAATCGACTGAAACAGTAATGTTCTCCCAAGAACAATAATCCTCTGCTTTGAAAAACTTTGAAAAGAATCAGAAAAATATACAAGGCAGGGATGGCAGGGTGCATGAACTCGGGTGGGGTGGGGATTGTGGAAGGGGAGATGAGTCTAGATAGGAATGAGAAACGATGTATGAAATGAACAAAACTTCAATAAAAATGTTGAAACAACATTATTGTTATATTTCTTTTTATCTGAAAGCAACTATGTTGTTACAGTAAATCTCTTAACTGGCTCTAGAATGGACCTACCACTTATTTCAGACTGTATAATTAATGTATATGGGTGAAAGCTATGAAAAAAATAATGGGCAATATGTTATAAATCAATCTTTAAAGAAACTTTAGAATCATAATTAACATAAATGACAATTCTGTGCGTGTGCGTGTGCGTGTAGCTCTATTTTCCTATTGAAAGAATCAGTGAGTTTTTGTTGTTTGTTGTTTGTTTGGTCTTTTTGAGACAGGGTCTCCCTTTAGCCCCAGCTGTCCTGGAACTTGCTGGCCTTAAAATCCCAGAGCTCCACCTGCTTCTGCCTCACAAGTGCTGGGATTAAAGGCATGTGCCACCATGCCCAGCAAGAATCAGTTTTTTCACTGATTCAGATCCTATTCCTTTGTTAGTCCCACTTGAGTCACATGAACCTACATCACTTTGAGCACTCAAGTGCTTAGACCTTCACTAAACAATTCTTCCAGCTCCTCATTATAATGTCTGAGATTAGGGATTTGAATAAAGTTCTTAATTATTGTGTAAAAAATATTTTTTTTAAATTATTGTGTAAAAAAATAATTATTGGGTAAAAAACAAGAATCATTAACACAATTTAGAAAATTTGTAGAACTAAATAATAGTGAAAATATTGTATGTTAAAACATAGAGCTAAGCAATGTGGCACAAGGTGGTAATTCCTTCACAGTCTGGGGAGACAGAATCAGGAAGATCAGAAGTTCAAAGCCAGTCTGGACCACACAGTGAAACTCTGTACTTTTGCATCAGATGAAGTCTATTACAGAGTGCCACACTGGTTACATACACACATTGTCTGTGAATTGCCCAAGCCAAATCGGCACATCTACAATGCACCCTCTATGCCTAAGTCTCACACAAAGTAGAACAAGGTTCCAAGAGGACACTAATCAATCTGATAACTCTCACTAAGGAAGCACCCACATGCAACCAAGGGCCAGGAATTCAAAAGGTCATAAATGGCCAAACCCTAGAGATTAGGATTCTGCAGTGTATGGGTCCATGGACAGGTCTCCTATATTAAGGTTCACTCAACCCAGGGCTCAGGGACCATTGTGGAAGAGGAGCTAGAAAGATTGTATGACCAGGAAGGTGAGGCATGACCATATGGTCCTACAGGTTCCTGGGACCCTATTCATATGAACCTACAGCAATGGTGTCAGCAGCCACAGAATCCACAGAAACTCAAGAAGGCAAAAACCTAACATGGAGCTGGGCAGTATAACCCAATGTTAGTTGATGAAATATTGTCAGCTGATTACAACTGGGTGAGGAAGAGCTGGTGTTCTTAAATTGAGGGACTCTGAATAGGCTGACTAGAGTTCAGTGGGATGAAATTGCACTGAGGAATGGCCTGGGACACTAATTTGGCACAGTAGGCCTTAACACAAATTAAGGAATGTATGAATTCAGGGCTGGAGAGATGCCCTAGCGGTTAAGAAAGCCGACCTCTCTTGCAGAGGACCCGGGTTTGATCCCCAGCACCCACATGGCGGCTGAGAACCGGCTGTAACTCCAATTCCAGGAGAACTCCAGTTCAGGGGAATCTGACACCCTCTTCTGACCTCTGCGGCATTGCACAACATGGGTGCACAGACCTACATGCAGACAGTACATTCATACACATACAAAAATAAATAAATAAAAATAAAAAAAAAGAATATATGAATTCAGTGAGGTTTCTCTGGGAGGATGCCAATGGAGAAAGGGGTATAAATTTTAAAAATTAAAAAGAAATCAACCAAACAAATAAAAGCTTATGGGGTGCAATTAGTAAACATTCCACAGATGAATATGAAGTTTTAACATACTTATTTGAGGAAGAAAGACTGAAATTTAAGTTAATAATTTACAGAGAGAAATATTGCAAAAAGTAGAAGGGCATAAATAATAAAGTAAAAAATGGTAAAATAAAAAAATAAAATCATAAAGTATTTCATTAAAACTGGAAAGTTTTACTATGTGAATAAAAGGGAAAGGCAAATTGATAAAATGAATACTTAATAGCAAATAAGAAAATATAGGCAATATAATGAGAGTAATGTGCAAACTACATAAAAGCGAAGTTTCTAGAAAATTCTATATTAAGAAAATAGATAACATGAGGAAGAGGAAATTAAATATGTATAAATACACAACTCTTTTCTGAACAAAAAATTCAGATAGATTTGAAGGTTTGGGCAATTCTTAGTAAACATGTAATTCTAACATGCCAATAAATCCAATTTTATATGAGATATTTTCAATAACAGTTGAATTATAATCCTCAGGCAAAGCCGATTTGTCCAGTTTGTTTAACTTGCCTTTCTCCTTCCCAAGATGTTTACATAGTACTGCTCAGAGCTCTTTCTTGTTTGTACACTGTTGGAAAACAGACTTTGTGCCTTATACCCGCTTCCAACACATTACGAACAGCACAAAGTTGGAGATGCTTTGAAAAACACCTGGTACTGGACCACTGGACTGCCATACTATCTGGGAATTAATTTCTCATGCCAAAATTCTTTATGCACTGACACAGTAATTAAGGAAGAGAAGCATTTGAGAGGAAAATCAAGCACTAAGATGAATCATAGCAAATGATAATGTCCTAGTTTACAAAATAACTATTTGTAAATGCACTGACTTCATTATTTATATTTTTGGTATTCTTTAGTCTTACTTTCACAGCATTACTGCTTTTCTGAGCCCAAAACTTATTTCCCTTTCATAAAGTAGTGATTTTACTATATAATATTTTGCTGTCTGTACTTAGATTCTCCTAAATTCAGTTGCTAATATGCCATATGCAGTTTTCATATTATTATATAGACTATACCTTTTCTTTTAACTTTAAAATGTATCTCAATTTTTTCTCTTATTTTTAAACCCCACTTTAATATTTGAAAAGATATGTCATCAGGGTGCAATAGTTTTTGCAATTTAAAATTTGTTAGAATTTAGTCAACTGGAGCCAGAGACATGTATCAATAATTAAAAGCACTGGCTGCTCTTCCAGACAATACAGACTTGGTTCCCAGCACCAACATAGGGTCTAACCCTATCCACAACAACTCCAGTTCCAAGGGACCCCATGCCCTTTTCTGGCCTTTATGGGCATTGCATAGCATGAGTGCACTTACATCCACGCAAGCAAAATTCTCATACACATAAAATAAAAATAAATAAATAATAAAATTTAAAGCTTGTCAATTATAACTAAGCAATAAGCACTTTGGAATATTCACATTGAAATACAGACACAAAAAGTAATTTTTTAAAAGCAGTTGAATGATGTATCCAATCTAACAAAATCCTGCACTGTATTTTTTCCAATTGTAACATCATGGAATTTGAACCAAAGCATTCATAGTTGCGCTGGCAGCATCATTTCCTTCCTGGAACTATTTATTTGGCATGTATAATAATCTAGGCCTCAGTTAAAAAGTGGCTTTTAATAAACAATGAAGCATCATTCTTTAAGTATGATGAAAATCTCTGAGAGACAAAGAGGCTGAATGAAATTTTAACTAAAGCAATAAAGTTTATATTAGTGAAAATGGAATTTTAACATGAAAGCAAACTTTTCATGATTATTATTCTCTTAGAACATCTGCCTACTGTCTCTGGAGAATAAGTAAAATCACATTAAAATGTCTATGATTTTGAATCATGGCTTAATTTACAGAGGTGTTAGTGATTATCTATGAATATCTTCTATAGCTTAAGATAAAATAGTCTAATAATACAGTTTTAAATACAAACATTTAGTATGTTAAAGTTATGCAAAAGCTTTATTGCTGTTAAATTCATATAATATCATTATAGTAGTAATCCAAAACACTCATTTGACTTTTTAAATTAAAATTATTACCTGTGTACTTTTGGGAAAATTCTCATTCTTTTGCTCTGCAAAGCATTTTGAACATCACATAACACCTCCACCATGAACACACTTCTCACTTTTTGTCTGACTAAAGTCCAAAAAATCTTAATACACAAGTCTCATGTAGGGAGTAATGGTCTCTTTGGGTTTATCATGTGACTCGAGAATGTGAAGTGTTCTTTGACACAGAGAGTTAAACATTATACAGTTAACTGTGAAGGAAGACAGCTGCCCAAGCAAATACTCATTAACAGCACCCACATGGTCACTGTGACCAGGGGAGAAGATAGAAGACAAAAATCTCAAGGTCAGTTGAGTATCAGATCTTTGGTTAATCTGGGAAAACTGTGTGGCCTTAAGCGTCCAAAAGGAAAGTACAACCAAAATAAATAATCAGGAAGACCAGAGAAACTGTACTGCAGACACAAAACTTGAGGTCTTAGTAAAAAGACATAAAGAAAAATGAGAGAGTATTGTGGTTTGGCCTGTATTCAATTCTTACTGGCAAGTGCATCTACTCTATGGCTGCCACTGCTTCTGGCACTCCTCAAAGACATGGGACAGGGCTTTTTAACTTTCCAATATGGACTGAAGACTCATGTCTCTCTCCAAGAACCCTCCAAACCTTCAATACCAGATGGGGACTACTGAGATACCCAGTTTGTGGAGTAAACAGCTAAGGGGATTTCAGACTCGTCAGAATATAGACTGCCATTGCTGGATTACCTCGGCTGTATCATGGAGGCCAGTACAGGGGGATCAAGACAGCTTACTGGACTTCATTTGGGGGACCATGGAAGGGAAAGACCCCAGTGTGGAGCAAAAGTGCAGGATTGATGGTTGTTTGGGATTGCCAAGGGGGAACTTTCGAGCACTTCCTTAAGGAAAACATGACATCTTTTAGGAAAAAAATCCTCCAATTCAAGTGATATGTGTATGTATGTATGTATGATGTTTGTATGTATGTATATTTATGAATATATATATATATAACTATGTATATATATATATATATATATATGTATATATACTGTAGAAATACAAGTTGGAGAGAGCAACAACAGAAGAACTGAAAAAAAATACTCTGGAAAGTCTCAGAAAAAGATGCAGGACATGTATGGCACAATGCAGGGACTCGGGTGGGGGGCATGGAAAGGGAAGCGACTCTAGATTCAATCAAAAAATGATGTATGACTTATGGATAAAGTTTAATAACAATAAAAAAAATTTAAAAAGAAGACAAAATCTCTGCCCTCAAGAATTTCACAGCACAGTGGGAAGGGCAAATGAATAGAAAAATTACAGTTAATGAAAGAAAGCCCATTGATTAAGCACACAAAAGAGAACATTAGAGAATACCAAGAAATCAGGCCTAAAAAGATACCACTTACCCTTAAAGAGAAACCATGCTGTAAGAATTCCCTCTGTGTGGAACCCTAAGCTAAATATCATTTGTGCAGTACCAACGAATTAGTGTGTTCTATAAAATCCATAAACTTGGGGCTGGAGAGATGGCCTAGCTGTTAAGAGCACTGACTGCTCTTGCAGAGTACCAAGGTTCCATCCCCAGTACCCATATGGAGGCTGAAAACCATCTTTAACTCCAGTTCCAGGGGAATCCTCTTCTGACCTCCACAGCACTGTATGACACAGGTGCACAAACCTACATGCAGTCAGTACACTCATACACATAAAAAATAAATAAAAAATTTTAAAAATCCATGAACTAATAATATCATAGTTCTTCAAGTTGGAAATCCCAAATATCCCACAGTGAGTTAAACTCAGGGTGATGGCTGGCCTTATTTATTCAAAGGGAAGAATGTGTGGCCTTGCCTGTCCCAGCTTCTTTTTTTAATATATTTTAATGTTATTAAACTTTTTCATACATCATACATCACTTCTCAATCCAATTTAGACTCATTTCCCTTACCATGCCCCCCATCCCACCAGAGTTTATAAAATTCTGCCATACATGTCTTGCATCTTTTTCTGAGTCTTTCTAGAGTTTTTTTTTTTTTTTCAAAAGAGGATTATTGTTTTGGGGAGAACTTCACTGTTTCAGTCAGATTTTCTTGCTTTGTTTTGTTTTTTTTTGTTGTTGTTCTGGTTCTTTTGCTGTTTTGTTGTTCTCTCCAAATTGTATTGCTTCAACATAGGCATATATATATATATATATATATATATATATATATCACCTATATTAAAATTATGTCATCTGAAAACAAACTGTATGTTATTTCCAAATCATATTTCAGGATTCACATTTTTCCATTTGATTTTATATTACTCCAAAATATGCATACATACCCTCTACCCATATACCAAAATTCCAAAGTCTGAAAATAAATGGTATGTAAATTCTAGAACCTCTTAAGGGATTCACAATATAAGAATACAGTTGTTTTCAGATAACAGGGAATATAACATTAACATTGTTCAGTTTGCCTTACAACTAGGTACTTGGTGCTAGCATCCACAGATTAGGGATACCATTCCTCATTTGTTTTTCTGGGACTGTGTTACTTCACTTAACATAATATCTTCTAGTTCCATCCATTTACCTGCAAAGTTCATGATATCATCTTTCTTTACTGCTGCATAGATCTCCATTGTGTAGATGTGCCACATTTTCTCTATCCACTGCTCGGTTCAGGGGCACTTAGATTGGTTCCAGCTCTTCACTATTGTGCAACTGCAATAAACATGGCCATGCATATATCTCTGCAGTTGGATGAATGTTGTGGTTATATACCCAGGAGCGGTGTGACTGGGTCAGGTGGTAAGCTCATTTTGAGTCTTTTAAGGGTTTTCCACACTGCTTTCCATAGTGTTTGTATGAGTTTACATTCCCACCAGCAGTGGATGAGTAGTCCTCTTTCCACACAACCTCTCCAGCATTTGGTATCATTTGTTTTCTTGATCCTAGCCAGTCTTATCTGAGTGAGGTGATATCGTAAAGTGATTTTGGTTTATATTTCCTTAATTATTAATGATGTTGAACACTTTTTAAGATGTTTCTCAGGCATCTCTATTTCCTCAATTGTGAAATCTCTGTTCAGCTCTTTACTCCATCTTTTGAGTGAGTTACCTGTTTTCTTAGTTCTTTGTTTTTTGAGTAGTTCATATATTCTGGAAGTTAATGCTCTATCAGTTATGTCAGCAGTGAAGGTTTCCTCCCACTCTGTGGGTTTTCTCTTCACTTCCCTGATTGTTTCTTTCACTGTACAGAAGCTTTTGAGTTTAATGAGGTCCCACTTGTCAATTGTTGACCTTATTTCCTGTGCAGCTGCTGTCTGATTTAGAAAGGTTTTTCCTAATCCTATGTCTTGTAGGTTGCTGTCAACTTTTTCTTCTGTCACCTTTAGAGTTTTGGGTTTCATGTTGAGGTCCTTGATCCATTTGGAGTTGATATTTGTACAGGTCAAGAGGTAGAGGTTTAATTTTATTCTTCTACATGTGGTGATACAATTTTCCAAAAACCGTTTGCTGAATGCTATCTTTCCCCATTGTATCCGTTTGGCCCCTTGAAATACGAGGTAGCTGAAATTGTATGTGCTCAAGTTTGGATCTTCAGTTTTATTCCATTGGTCTACAGGTCTGTTTTTGTGCGAATACCAGGCTGTTTTTATAAGCTTCTAATGAGCACCTGTGTGCTTTGTCTCCTGGATGGTTCCCTCCCAGCCACTTCGCTTCCTTTCTTCTGTTTTCATCTTCACATCTTTTGTGATTCCTGCATCTCTCCTTTAAGAAAATTTTTATTTCACTGGACCTATCTGGCTGACCTCATGTTATCAGCATGATTCAAGATTATTAATTTCATATATCTATATTATCCTTTATGGTATGTAATATAACATGCAAGTTTTGTGGAATAGGTTATGGACAGATTTCAGGTGAGGGGACATAATTCAACTAACCATAACTACAAAATGAATTAAAAGATGAAGAGAGGGGCTGGAGAGATAGCCTAGCGGTTAAGAGCGCTGACTGCTCTTACAGAGGACTCGGGTTCGATCCCCAGCACCCACATGGCGGCCGAGAACTGTCTGAAGCTCCAATTCCAGGAGAACTCCAGTTCCAGGGGAATCCGACAACCTCTTCTGACCTCCGCGGCATTGTACGACACGGGCGCACAAACCTGCATGCAGACAGTACATTCATACACATACAGAAATAAATAAAAAATTAAAAAAAAAAGATGAAGAGATGAGAGATGGCTCAGCAGATAAGAACACTGGCTGCTCTTGCAGAGGAACCGGGTTTGGTCCCCAGCACCCACAATGCAGCTGAGAAACCGTCTGTAACTCCAATTCCAGGAGAACTCCAGTTCCAGGGGAATCCGACAACCTCTTCTGACCTCCGCGGCATTGTACGACACGGGCGCACAAACCTGCATGCAGACAGTACATTCATACACATACAGAAATAAATAAAAAATTAAAAAAAAAAGATGAAGAGATGAGAGATGGCTCAGCAGATAAGAACACTGGCTGCTCTTGCAGAGGAACCGGGTTTGGTCCCCAGCACCCACAATGCAGATAACAACTGTTCACACTCCAATTCTAAAGGATCCAATCCCCTTTTCTGACCTCCACAGGCATTGCACAATAGGGATGCACTTACCTACAATCAGGAAATACACATATACACATAAAATAAAAATAAGATATTTTTTAAATAGAAATTGGTTTAGTTACTACTCTGTTGCTGTGAAAGACACCATGACCAATGCACCTTACAAAAGGGTTTATTTAGTTTATGTTTCCAAACAGGCAAGAAAGAGTCCATCATGTCAGGAGGAATGGCAGTAGAGGTGGCCAGAATAGAAAGCCAAGTGATCACATCTCCAAGCATGCACAGAAAGCAGAGAGTGACTTAAATTCTGTCAAGGTTTAAGAACTCTCAAAGCCTGGCCCCATGTTTCCTCCAGTATGACCACACCTCATAAAGCCTCTCAAAACAGCCACCACCAATTAGGGACAAAATTTTCAAATATGTGGAGGCTGTGAGGAGTATTTTCATTCAAACTACGACATTCCACTCCATATCCTACATAAGCTCAAGACCATAGATAATTCAAAACACATGTAGTCCAACCTTAAAAGTCTCCACAGTCTTTACAGTCTCAATATTACTCCTAAGTCCAGAGTGCAAAATTTCTTTTGAGAGTCAAGGCAATCCCTTAACTGTTAAGTTCCTATAAATCTAAAGTCAAATTATATCCTTACAGCATACAATAGTATTGAATACACATTCCCATTCCAGAAGGGAGGAATCGGGGCATACTGAGGAAATATGGAACTAAAACAGGACTGGAATCTGGCAGGGCAAGCACTAAATCCAGTGGCTCCATGTCTGACCTCTGGGAATTTACTTCTGAAGGACTTAGATGGCTAAGACCCTCCAGGTTTGCTGTGTGCAACATACATCGCTCTCTTGGGCTAGTGCCACTCTGAGTATGCAGCTCTCCTTGGCAGATGTCTCCTGGCTCTGGCATCTCCAACATTTTCTCAAGGGTCTCCACTGCCAACAAAACTTCACCTTCACAGCCACTCACAATGTTAAGGCTTTCCTTTTTCAGGGACTCTCCTGGTCCACACCCCTCTGACCTCAGAGGCTCTGGGAAAACATGGAAGAAGAACAAAGGACCCCTTCACTTTTGCATCTTTCATGCCTTTAAAACCAGCATCACATGAACATCACTGCCAAGTTTGGCTGCTAGCATGGAGTGGACTCTGACCCCACTTCATCCACATTACTAGCAGCTTTTCTGTGCTTGGGTGTTCTAGGAATATAAAACCTCTCCAGCATATTCCTTTCATAAATTGAAGGCTTAGCTGGGCATGGTCTTTCCCTGAAGGTACTCTTCCCATTGTTTAAGTACAAATCCCTAAGCCTTTCCTTATTCACTCTAATAATCTCCTTACCAAGGAGGGCCTCCAACACATGCCTTGGCTCCAACATTAATCTACTTACTGTACTTTTTCAACTTAAGCTGTACATTTTGTATTTCTTTATGGTCCACATGTTCTTTTTCACTGTAAATTATAATATTCATCATTAATAGCCACACCACCATTTCTACAGTAGGCTATTTGGAACTTCCTCTGCCAAAGATATTGGTTCATTACTTTTCAAATTAGCCTCAAGCATGCTTTTAGGCTGTGGTCAGACTCTACCAAGACTCTGCCAAAATATTCCAGTTGGTATATGTATTAGTCACTTTTCTGTTGCTGTGATAAAACACAATGACCAAAGGAACTTATAAAAGGAAGAGTTTATTTGAGCTTACGATTGACGTTTCCAGGGAATTAGAGTCCATTGTGGTGGGAGGCATGGCGGCTGGAGCTAGAGCAGCAAGCCGGAGGGTCACATCTCACAATGAGCACAGGAAGCAGAGAGCACGACTAGAGACAGCAAGGCTTGTTAAACTCACTAAGCCTGCCCCCAATAACGTACTTCCTCTAGCATGGCCACATGTTCTAAGACCTCCAAGAACAGTGCCACCAACTGGAGACAAATGTCTGAATACTTAAAGCCTATGGGGGACACTCTCATTCAAACCACCACAGTGTATAAGTCCTTAATTCCCTCTGTCACTACTTTGCTCTCAGCACTTCTTCCTTAGAGGCTCTGACTAGAATGGCACATTAAGCACTGCTTACAGCATTCAATTTTTTTCTAAGACCATACCCAGTGATGCACTTCCTCCACCAAGCCCACAACTTCTAAGATCTCCCAAAAAAAAGCTCCACCAACTGGAGACAAAATGTTCAAATACTTGGAGCCTATGAGGAACATTCGCATTCAAATCACCATAAAAATGAAGCCAGAGAAGATGCTATAGGACATTCTGTGTGTTGACTTGTATACACCCCATATTTTGAAGTTCTATTGATAAACCTCATTTGATAATAATTTTAGGAGGTAATTAAGGTTAAATGAAGTCATAAATGGGACCCTAATCTGGTAGAATTGGTGGCCTTTGAAGAATAGAAAAAGAGTAATCTCTATCCAGATATATGTGCCAAGAAAAGACAATGGGAGTGTTCAAAGAGAAAGATAAGACATTGCTTACCAGCCAGAAAGAGACTATCAGGAATTAAAATAGTTAGCTTACTCAGATGGGGCTTCCTACCTTTCCAAACAAGAGGCATATCTATTTCTTAAACCAGCTACTCTATAGCATTTTGTACTGAGAGTCTGAGCAGACTGAGACAGAAGATGATGAAATGGTCCCTAGGAGACTTCCAAATGATATCATACATATAAATTTCAAGACAGGTCTTAGTGCAAATGTATATGTAGAATTAAAGATGGTAATTGGTGGTGGGGATAAATATTAACCTGAGATAATGTGCCTACTAAAAGGAGGATATGGCTGAGAACAGAGCTGGATATTTGTGGTAACACTACCATCAAGTTCTTCAGGAATGCTCAGTTTGAGTCACAGGATGTGTGTGACTTGAAAGCAGGTTGAAGTAACAGTGATGACAAAGGAAGTTAAAGGAGATATCCAACAAACTTTGTGCATCTTTCTTGCAAAGCAGACAGTTAAACTTTGTAGACAAAGGAAACAGAAACAAAGATATTCTTCATGAAATTCTATATTTAACATGATCTTTCTGATAGCAGAATGGAATAAGCACTTTTGATAGACCATCAAGCAGGCTTACTTTTGAAATGCAAATATTTTTCATTAAAAAATGGATTGATCTCTTTTGGTATACCTTGAGGCAAGAAAGCAGTTCATATGAGAGACCATCTGGTAGAGTCAGATGCACTAGGTAGAAAAGCAATTGAACTTGAAACGCTGAAATTCTATGGATGAGAGCATTCAGTAAGAAAGTCATATTCTAAACTTTATTATTAGAGAAGTAGACTAAATCTTTTTATTTGTTCGCTGTTTTCTTTTCTTTTTTTTTTTTTTTTTTTTTTTTTGAGACAGAGTCTCCCTATAGCTCTGAGTATCCTGGAACTTACTATGTAGACCAGGCTGGTTTTGAACTCACAGAAATCTGCCTACCTCTGCCTCTGCCTCCTGAGTGCTATGATTAAAGGAGTGCGTGACCACGCCCGGCCTAGTAGACAAAATCTTAATATCCTTGAGGAAAGTGATATATTTGGGAGCATGTTTTAAAGAAAAGAATAACAACTTGCCAAAAAGGTGAGTTATGTTGTAATATGGTGTACGTGGAAAGTGGGGAGGATAACGTTATATTTAAATCAGTCACTAGAGACATCCTTACCCATTAATTAGTAAAGACGTACAAGGTCCTCATGCATGGGTCTTAAAGACAACCTGCTTGCTAACCTAAATCTTTGACCTAACAATTATGAATATCACTGTGGAATATTTAATAAATGTTCTATAATATCATTGTAATTTTAAGAGGCTCAATGTCCACACAAATTTTCTGACTCAAATAGCTTTTGAAATATTTATACATTAGTCTGCACACTCAAGAAGTGGTAGGTATTTAAACCATTCCCAGTAAAACAAAAGCAAGAAAATTAAAGTGACTCTCTAACAAAGTAAGGGAAAACCAGTAACAGAATTATTAATTTGGAAGGTCCTGTTCTGCCCAGTATGTAAATCCACTCTTCCTATGGATAAGCCTGAAGCAGAAGAAATCTGGTATTGTATTGAAAGTCTCCCTATTACTGAATCAGAAGCATTAAAATATCAGTTCAACTGTTTGATTATCTTTTGTAAAAATGTTCATTTTCATAGAAAGTGGGGCAGATATCAGGAAGAGATAAAGCATAATTATTCATAAGGATCCTAGTATTCTGTTCTTGAACAGGCATTATTACAGCAGGATAGAGACATCACGATGACATTGCTAACAATGGAATTGTCCTCAAACCTTGAGAAAATAGTGTATCTATCTAGAACTGAGTTAAAAATGTAATATTATTTGACTTTACTTCATGACCCTTTCTTGTGTGACACTTGGAAATGTTTTTGCCATTGTTATTGCACTCAGTGTAAAACATGGATTATATATGGTTAAGTTATAAACAAACACAGCAGAGACTAAAGGTATGGAGACATCTCCTATCTCTACCTAATGAAAGAGCAAACAAATGACACTCTGCTCATTTAAAACGTGTTAGCACGTTTTTGGCAATTCTCTGAGCTGTACAGCCATTCTAAGACATTCTTATTTGGAACTTACAGTGATTGGTTTTTCTCCTCTATATTATTCCATTCATTATTAATTTGCACTGGGCACTGGAGATACTAGAAGATAGTCAAGGCCTATGATTTCATAACTCTTATATATGGTCCAGTGAATGACTGACAATAACTGGGTGTTAGTTTTCACTTTGGATGAGTTTTTGGCTTGTCTTTCCTGCTGCAGTAACTTTTCTATCATGGGACAAACAATAGTAACCTTCAGTGGAAATACTGTTTCTCTAGCTTTTCTCAAGGGCACAGTGTTTCTATTCTTGGGCTATTTGCTGTTCTTCCTTCTCCCTGTTTAGAGTCAGGAGGCCAGCCTGACTCAGGACTGGGGTTTCCAAGAAGTATTTAGAAGTAGCATTGTAATGGAGAGATAGCACACAAATGAGTAAATACAAATGTCAAAGATGGATTTTAATGATGACACAACAGCCTGTAGATTGGTTTTGCACGAAGGATGCTTGTACTCATGGATTATCACTTACAGCTAAAAAAGGAAAAAAAAAAACAAGGGGAACCCGGGCATTGTGCTGAGGACTGTCAAGCATCCAAGTGCAGTCTCACATGGAGACTCTAGGATGTTGTCTTACCCAAACATGAGATATGTGTCCAGATAGGCTGGCTTTGGGTTCCATGACGCTGTTAGGCAGCTCATTCTGGTGAAACAGAACTTGGGCAAATCTGTGTTGAATTGTAGGCACTATCAGGATGGAATCATTACACTCGGTAAACAGTCTTCGCCAGTGGAGGTTATGGGAGGCGTTGAATGCTGGGTTTCCTTAGCTTTTTTGAAAATTGTCCTCTCTGATCTCCCCTGAGAGGACTGTGCTTCTTTTGTTCTCAGCTGTTCAGTTGTGCCCTCTGGGGATTCTCCATGGCACACTGGAGAAGCAGTGCCCTCCTGTGAACAACTCGGTAATTGCAAATTCAGGAAGCATTGGTCAGATGTTTCCTAACATCTGTGTGCTCAAATCTCTTTGTAGAGAACACAAAAGAAATGATGTGTTCTCTGCATTCAAAGAACATACGTTTATGTTAAAAAATAAAATAGCTTGCTTTGGAATTTTCAAAATGATTCAAGGGAGCCAAGGGAGTCCATTACTTTATCAGTGTTTCTTAAGAAGTTATGGCCCCCCTTTATGACCAAGGCTTCATTTTTATAAACTAGATTGCTAAGTGTGTGCTCATTGGTAGACCTCTTACGTGGCGTGCAAGAAGCACTGGGTTTGATCACTAGCTTCTCTCTCTCTCTCTCTCTCTCTCTCTCTCTCTCTCTCTCTCCCTCTCTCTCTCCCTCTCTCTCTCTCCAATACCTCTCCTTTTCCTATTTAAGTCATTTAAAAATTTATACAACTTAGGATAACTTCCTCTTTTTTTTGGTCTTCTCGAGACAGTGTTTCCCTGAAGCCCTGGCTGTCCTGGAACTTGCTCTGTAGACCAAACTGGCCTTGAACTCACAAAGATCCGCCTGCCTCTGCCTCCCAACTGCTAGGATTAAAGGTGTGTGCCACCACACCTGGCTACCTTCCTTTTTAAGAAAGCAGAAACAAGACGAACATTTGTTTTCAGTAAACATTACTGGATCTTTAAGGTCACTACAGGGTAAATTCCTTAAATATGTAAATCCTGGCTCATATTCTTGTCACATGTATCGATGACATGTCTCAAGGTACCTAGGGCAACATCCCCTACCTCTCTAATGTACAACTGACAAAGATTGAAATATGTCTTTTTTTTCAGAGAAATAAAAGTTTGTTTCTTTGTTTCAAAAAAAAAAAAAAAAAAAGGCACTATGTTAGTAAATGCACAGTCAGTCCGGAACATATTCTATTTACGTTGAATGTTCCCATATCTCCTTTAAGCAAAGGAGAAGATACACCATGGAAAACTAATATGTCAGTAAGAGGGTGTTAGAAAGGCCAGGGCTTGAATTCTATGGGTGACTTGGAAAACTGAGAACGAAGGAATTGTAGCCAATTAGATATTAGGAGGAAAGCTAATATAGGCAATATATGATTGGTTATCTGTTTTAGTTATTTTTTTCAATTTTAGATAGTAAATACAGGATAGATTTGATATGTTGGTATATAGCTGTACTGTGAAATGGTTAATTAAACCAAGCTAATTTTACAAATCAATTATCTCACACTTTTTAGAAGAAAAAAACATTTAAAAACCTATTCATTAAGCAATTTTAAAGTGCAAAATACATCATTTTAATATTATATATAAGATCACTAAAGCATTCCTCCTGAAGCTGCACAATTTGGTCAGCTTATTCCTTCTTTCCTCATTGACTAATGTCCCAGTCTTTCATAACCTCTATTTTCCCCTTTACTTTGGATTCCACACACAGATGTGATATCCTATGTCTGTCTGAGCATGGACACTTTCAGTCAGCATAAGGTCATCTATGTTCATTCTTGTTATATATTAAAGAACATTTATTTAGGCTGAATAGTACTTCATTATACATACTCACCATATTTGCTTTCTTTTATAGAAATTTTACCTTATAGACAGGAAAGATGGCTCAGCAGATAAGAGCACTGGCTCCTTTTGCAGAGGACCTGGGTTTGACTCCCAGCACCCACATGGCAATTAATAACCTCCAGTTCCAGGGGATTCAATGCCCTCTCTGTCTTCCTTTGGCATTTCATGATATGGGTGTACACTTACATACACGCAGATAATATGCTCATACACGTAAAGTGGCACACACCTTTAATCCCAGAACTTGGGAGGCAGAGGCAGGTGGATCTCTGAGTTAAATGCGAGCCTGGTCTACATAGCAAATTACAGGACAGCTGGGGCTATAGGTGGACCCTGTCGCAAAAAAAACCAAAAAAATATTAATAATAAATAAAATAGTTTTCTTTTTACCATTTTTGGTCCTTAAATGCAATAATTTCAAATATGTCAGAAAAATGAATATTGTAAGGTCACGTATAAGATAAAAGCAATCTTTTCTTTTTCTTTTTTTATCGTTATTAAACTTTTTCTATAAGTCATACATCATTTCTCAATCAAATCTAGAGTCGCTTCCATTTCCATACCCCCAACGCCAACTGAGTCCCTGAAATCTGCCATACATGTCCTGCATATTTTTCTGAGTCTTTCCAGACTTTATTTTTTCAGTTATTTTTTTGTTCTCTCCAACTCATATTGCTACAGTATATATACATATATATATATACATAGTTGTATATATATATATATGCATATATACATACATACATACATACACATATCACTTGAATTGGAGGATTTTTCCCCTAAAAAATGTCATGATTTCCTTAAGGAAGTGCTCAAAGTTTACTCCTTGACAATCCCAAACAACCATCAATCCTGCACTTTTGCTCCACATTGGGGTCTTTCCCTCCCATGGTCCCCCAAATGAAGTCCAGGAAGCACACATCCTGTCTTGATCCCCCTGTACTGGCCTCTATGATACAGCCCAGGGAGTACAACAATGGAAATCTATATTCTGACGAGGCTGAAATCCCCTTAGCTGTTTAGTCCACAAGCTGGATATCTCAGTAGTCCCCATCTGGCATTGAAGGTTTGGAGATGGAGACATGAGTCTTCAGTCCATATATATTGGAAGGTTAAAAAAGCTGTGTCTCATGTCTTTGAGGAGTCCCAGAAGCAGTGGCAGCCACAGAGTAGATGCACTTGCCGGTAAGAATTGAATACAGGCCAAACCACAGCACTCTTTTTTCTTTTTGTCTTTTTACTAAGATCTCAAGTTCTATGTCTGCAGTACAGTTTCTCTGGTCTTCCTGATTATTTATTTCTGGTTGTACTTTCCTTTTGGATGCTTAAGCCCACACAGTTAGCCCAGATTAATCAAGGTTTTTGTTTTCTCAAGGTGAGTTGAGGATCTGGTCCTCAGGGTCTCTCAGGTTCTTTTTTGGGGGGGGAGCACCTTTCTCCTTTCAGCTTTTCAAATTCACCAGTTCCATCCACTCTAGGACAAAATCAGGTCTTGCTGGATAAGGCTTCCTTTTCTGAAGCATGAGCAGACTTTCCTCTTTATAGACTGGACATTGGCTGAAGTCCCATTAGTGGCTCTCCAAGACCTTCCTGAACAGGAAGACTGGTGACCCACATTTGCAGGACATTTCAAGAAATGCCCCCATACATAATCCCCTGTTCTAGTTTGTCCTCTATTACTGTGACAAAACACTCTGACCGACACCAACTCGGGGAGGAAAGGGTTTATTCAGCTCACATCTCCTGGGTCACAGTTCATCACTCAGGGAGCTCAAGGCAGGAACTCAGGGCAGGAACCTGGAGGCAGGAGCTGAAGCACAGGCCATGGAGAAGTGCTGCTTACTGGCTTGCTCTTCTGGTCCATGCCTAGCCTGCCCTCTTATACAGTACACAACAACCTGCCCAGCGTGGCATAGTGGGTTGGGCCCTCCCACATTGCTCGACAATCAAGACAATACTCCACAGATGTGGCCACAGGCCAGTCCAATGGAGCCAATTCCCTGATTGAGGCTCCTTCAACCCAGGTGTGGAAAGTTGACAGTAAAGCTATCCAGCACATTCCCTAAGACTTGGTTGACCTCTGAGGGCAAGGAACCAAGTTATCCCTTAGGTCCCTCATCCAAATTGGTATGGACATTAAGTATGGTTAAGTACCCAGAAAGGCTAAGTTGAACCAGCCTATTATATTGCACCTATATTAAAATTGTACCCCTTGGAAACAAACTGTACATTATTTCCATATCGTATTTTTTGATTTGCATCTTTCCATTTTAATCCCATATTACTCTAAAAGATGCACACTTACCCTCCATCATATACCAAAAAAAAACAAGGTCTGAAAATAAATGTTAGCTCAGCTCTAGAACCTGTTTAGGGATTCACAATGCAAGAGCACAGTTGTCTTAAGATCATGAGGAATATAACATTAACTTTGCTCAGTTTGTCCCACAACCAGGTATTTGACTAGAATCCACAGATGAGGGATACCATTTGTCTTTTGTTTTTCTGGGATTGTGTTACTTCACTTAGCATAAAAACTTCTAGTTCCATTCATTTACCTACAAATTTCATGATGTCATCTTTCTTTTTTCTTTTTTAATTTAATTTTTATTGATGGTTTGTGCATTTCGTACATCATTTTCCAATTCAGATCAGGCATATTTCCCTTTCCCTTCCCCCCCACCCCCACCCCATCCCAGATCATGTATTCTGCTATAACTGTCCTGCATCTTTCAGGGTTTTTTTTCATTTTTTAGCTATAAGTGATAATCCATGAGTATAAGCATCCTTCGTGCAAAACCAATCTACAGACTGTTGTGCCCAAACCCCCACAGTCCCACCATTCAGTGGGGGGTGACAGGTTGTTTGTTCAATCAAGTTGATCAAATGAGTGTCCAGACTACATCGCTGTAGTTTCACGGTTCACCCCAATCGTAGCCTTTACATTCTACCATGCCCCCTCTTCCGCAGATTGTTCCCTAGGCTTAGAAAAGGGGCACAGGTGGATGAGAAGTAAAACTGTCCTCTCTCTCTGGAGCTGTTGACTTGGATTCTGGTCAATTCTGGATGTTTCCTTTCATGGGCCGACAGTTTGTTCAGGATGTCATCTTTCTTTACAGCTGCATAGAACTCCATTGTGTAGATGTACCACATTTTCTCTATCTACTGCTCAGTTGAGAGGCACTTGGGTTGGTTCTAGCTCTTCGCAATTCCCAGGATTGCAGATATTCATCCATTTCTCTTAGGTTTCTAAATTTAGTAGAGTATAGGTTTTTGAAGTATTCCTGTATGATTGTCTGGATCTTTTCATTGTCTTGTGATATTTCCCCTTTCATCATGAATTCTAATGATTTGGAGTAGCTCTTTCTGTCTTTTGGTTAACTGGGCTACAGGTCTGTATATCTTGTTTATTCTCTCAAAGAACCAGCCTTTGGATTCGTTGATTTTTTATATTGTTTTCTTTGTTTCTGTTTCATTAATTTCTGCTCTGATTTTTGTTATTTCTTCCTGTCTGTTACATTTAGGGTTTATTTGTTGTTGTCTTCCAAGTGTTTTTAGCTGCAGTGTTAGCTCATTTATCTGTGCTCTTTCTGTTTGTTTGTTTGTTTGTTTGTTTTTTAATATAGGCACCCAGGGCTATAAACTTCCCTCTTAGGACTGCTTTTAAAATGTCCCATAGGTTCTGTTGTGTTGTACTGTCATTGTCGTTTAGTTCCAGGAATGCTTTTATTTCATTCTTTATTTCTTCCTTGACCCATTCATTATTTAATAGTGTGTTGTTTAGTCTCCATGTGTTCATGTAGGTAGCAGGGCTTATCCTGGTGTTGATATTGAGCTTTATTACACTATGGTCTGATAGAATGCATGAAATTATTTCAATTTTTTTTGTATTTGTTGAGTTTTTTTTTTTTTTTTTTTTGTGTCCAAGTATGTGGTCAAGTTTGGAGAATATTCCATGGGGTGCTGAATACAAAGTATATTCTCTGGTGCTTGGGTGGATTATTCAGAAGATATTTTTGAAGTCCATTTCCTGTATTGTATTGTTAAGTTTAATAAGTCTCTCTGATGTTTTTATTCTTTGTCTAGTTGATCTGTCCAAAGGACTCAGTGGGGCATTGAAGTCCCCTACTAAGAGTGTGCTGGGGTTAATCTGTGTCTTGATATCATGTAGAGTTGTATTTATAAAGGTCGGTGCACTGGAGTTTGGTGCATGTATATTCATGATTGTGACATCTTCATGGTTAATTTTCACTTTGATAAGGATATAATGGCCCTCTTTGCCTCTTCTAATTGTTTCTACTTTGAAGTCATTTTCATCTTACATTAAAATAATTACTCCTGCCTTCTTTTTGGTATCATTTGCTTGGAATATTTTTTCCATCCTTTTACTTTGAGTTGGTGCCTATCCTTGAGGGTGAGATGGGTTTCTTATAGAAAGCATATCAATCGATTTTGTTTTCCAATCCATTCTCCCAGTCTATGACTTTTGATTGGCAAGTTTAGTCCATTAATATTTAAGGTTTTAATTTGGAGGTGTGTGTTGCTTCCTTTCACTTTATTATCCATTTGCATTTTCATCTTGGTTTCTACTTCTGCATTTCTGCTTTTATTAATTTCTCTTTCAAAGTGCCTGGGGGTAGTTGCTCCTCTCCTCTGTCCTTTGAATTGCTTCAAGTATTCTCTGAAGGGTTGGTTTTCCGGACATGTATTCTTTCATCTTGTTTATGTCATTGAAGATTTTTCTCTTTCCTTCAAGTCAAATTGACATTTTTGCTGGTTATAGTAACCTGGGTTGGTATTTATAGTCATTTAGCACTGGGAAAGCTTTGGTCCACGTTCTTCTTGCTTTCATAGTTTGCACTGAAAAGTCAGATGTAATTCTAATAGGTTTACTCTTGTAATAATACTTTTGTATGTAACTTGTTTTTCTCCTGTGGTTTTCAGAATTTTGTCTTTGTTTTGGGTGTCTAGTGTTTTAAGTATGATATGGTGGGGGGGAGTTTCTTTTCTGGTCTAGTCTATTTGATGTTCTATGAGCTTCTTGTATTTGTATGAGTTTGTCTTTTTTAATTTGGGGAAATTTTCTTCTATAATTCTGTTGACAATCTGACCAATACCATTCTCTTGGGATTTGTCTCCTTCTTCTATCCCTATGATGTGGAGGTTTGATCTTTTCATAGTGTCCCACATTTCCTTGTTGTTCCACTCTTGTGTATTTTTAAATTTTTCATAGTCTTTACTTGAGCTTTTTAGTTGTTCTGTGCTATCTTCTAGGTCTGATATTCTTTTTTCTGCTTCCTCCATTCTGCTTCTGAGACTTTTTCCAATTCTTTCCTTTTGATTGGATGACTGTTTGATTTCCTTTTTCATTTCTTCCTGTGTTTTCTTTACTATTTCCACTTCCTTTTGGGGCTTCTCAATCTTTTCTTGTAGCTCCTTGTTTCACTAGTTGGTTTCCTTTTTCATCTCAGCATGGGATCTTTTCAGTGTTTCCACTTCCTTTGGGAGTTTGTCATTTTGTCTCTCTAGCTCTTTCCAGAGTCTGTCATTTTCTCCTTTTAGTTCTTTCTGAAGTTTGTCATTGTCTCCCCCTAGGTCCTTTCTGAGTTTGTCATTGTCTCCCCCTAGGTCCTTTCTGAGTTTTTCATTCTCTCCCCTTAGTTCTATGATTTCTTTGAATATATCTGTGATTATTATCCTACCATCTGAGTCCTGGGTTACCTCTAGGGAGATCCCATTGTAGGAGTCCTCCACAGGCTGGTGTGGAGTTATTCTGCACTTTTCCCATATTGTTCTTTTTTTGTGCTCTGGGCATGTGGTTTGCCTTTTGCCTGCCTTCTGATGGTAATCTTGAATGCCTCTTCACCTTCTTGAAGGAATGCTTTCCTTGATTCCTTCAGGTGCCTTTGTTGTATTCCCCTTATGTATGGAATGTTGACTTGTCTGGGTTTCAGGCTTTCAATTTTGGTTATATATTGGAAGGTATAGTTCACTCTTCCCTTTCTGTTCTGCAGGGGCTGGGTGGGTAACGACCCAGATGACACCTTCTAAATACTGTATTCCCTCTGCTTCCCACCACTCTCTCCAGAGTTCCAGTTGGAGTTGGGGGTGGGGAGTGGGTTGGGTTGCTTGCTTAGCCCTCTGGTACCCTCCTCCCCCCAGCTGCTCAGTCAGCAGTTGCCCACAGTGTCTGTATTTGAACCTCAGCTCCCAGAACCCTCTGTGCTGACATGCCAGTCTGCACACACTCCGCCCCAGCAGTCTTCCACAGAGTCTGTGCTTGTACCTCAACTCCCAGCTCCCAGAACCCTCTGGGCAGACACACTGTTCTGCAAACACTCCACCCCAGCAGTAGCCTGAAGTGTCTGTGGGAAGCATCTGTATAAACAATCTCTCTACTACTCAGAAAAAAATATGTAGTAAGCTATAGGTGATTTATAACGGTCCATAAATTATTATACAACATCTGATTTGAGACAAACATAAGAACATTTTTTTCTATAGGCATGTTCTACAACTCAACATAGGCAAATATTGGACATTGTTTATCTTAGAATAAGACTCAGTAATTTGGGAAAATTATCAATATGTCCATTGCTTAACTTTACATCAACCTCAGTTCTAAACAAAGAAATGTGTGTTTGCACACACAGGTTGTCACACAAAGAACGCTGCTCAGAAAACCTGGGCTCATGCTGGAGATGATCACAGAGCAGAGAGCACAACGTTTTTTCCTATGTACAGTTTTCTGCTCTAATAAAAATAGAGTAGTTTAACTACAGAAATCAAAGATAATATTTTCCTATTTTTGTTGTTTGGCATATAAGTATCAAATTAGCATAGTTTCATTTTGTATTGTGCTAGAATGCTTAACTTTAAATTTTGGTGTTTCAATTGCTGGTTTGAGTTTCATAAAAATTGGTGGATGAATTTTGTCTTGAAATTAAGGGAGAATTTTGAACAATTTCTGAAATGACCCTAAGTATATTTCAGCCCTTTTTTATTATATATTTATGTAAAGGGTTGTTCTCCACACTGATGATTATAGCATCAAAATATCTATCAATTCCCTCAAACTTAGAAGATACTACATATGTTGCCATGTTAAAATTCAATTCTTTTTGTAAATATTAAGAAAATCCATCTCACTAGTATGAAAATTTTCTTCTGTCTCTAAGAAATGTTAAAGGTACACATATATAAGACGTAAAATTATTTTAAAATAATTTTTCACATTTATTTATTTGAGGTTTGTGGGTATGTGTGTTGTGTATATGTGTGACTTAGCACACATATGTGGGTCAGAGCACAGCTTAGAAGAGTGAGTTCTCTCTTTCCACCATGTGAGTCCTGGGAGTCGAACACAGTTCATCAGGCTTGGAGCAAAGACCTTTGCCCACTGAGCCATCTCATCAGCTATCAAAATAAACTATTTTTCGATTTATTACTAGTAGATGTATTGTAGCCCTCTGCACCCAAGGTAAAGTAGAAATTTCTTGGGCTGAAAGGGGTCATGGTAGAAGCCTTTATATATTTCCTTTACACAGTGAGATGCTGCAATACTTATGTATTTTAAATAATTATAGCTATAGACAAACTGATCTCTTTATCATTTAATTGACCTATTTATCAACTTTTATTATCTTTGGTATAGTATTTTTTTCTGGTAAAGTCTAGTTGCCCTTGCTCTCTTTTGGCTAACATTTCTTTTTCCATCCTTTCACTATTAGTGTACATGAGATATTAAGGTTTAAATGAGTCTCTTGTTAGCAGTGTGTGTTGAGAGCTTCTTTTTACACTTTACTCTTTCAGGAACTCAGTGTTTTTGATTGAAAAATGTAATGCAGTTTTACTTACTGATTGATAAGGTTGTATCAAAGATATTTTGTTCAAGATTTTACTGATGTTTTTGAGATCTTTTGTTCCTTTTTAAAATCCTGTTGTCTTCTGCTTTGTTTCATGTTTGCAGTGGCATGTGTGTTTATGTGTGTGTATAGTGTATATGTGTGTACACATAAGTATATGTGTGAATATGGATGTATGTGTGTATGTGTGCAAGGTGGTTTTCCTTTGCTATCATTATGGGACTTGCATAAACCATCCTAATATAATAAAATATATGTTATAATGAACTCATGTAAGCTAAAATTATTGTAACCTCAATCACATACAAAGATTCTACACTACACTCATCTCTCACATTTTTCTGCTACTGATTTTGTGTTTCATATCTGTTTATATTATTCATCTTTTAATTGTGTTTATAGCTAAGATGATTCAATGCTTTAGTAGAAGTCTAACTACATTATTAGAAATTTAACTCTATTACTAGAATTAACCTTGTATAATTAGAATTAAGACAAAATTAAGAGTAATTTATACAGCATATTTTCAACATCAGAATATTATAATTTGATCCCTATCAAGTGGGATTTATACATGAATATATGTTTATGCTGTTATTTATCATTCATTTCTTTCAGTGCAAAGAACTCCCTTCAGTGTTCCTATAAGGTCAGTTTCACAGTGATAAGCTCCCTCAGTTTTTGCTTGAGAATACATACTTATTTCTTATTTTTAGTCAGGTTCTTTCTATGTAACCCTGCCCAGACTGGAATTCGCTTCTCCAACTTTCAGCCATTTCCCATCTCCTCTCTTCCCACATGATGAAATGACAGGAATGAACCTGTGCTTGCTTAGGTCTTTATTGCTCTTTCATTTCTGAAGAACAGATTTGCCAAGTGTATTATTCTTTATTGGCAATGTTTTCTTCCAGTATTTTAAGTGTATCATCCCACTCCTTCCTAGTTACAAGTTTCCACTGAAGTCACCTTATGTACATACTCATTTAAAGGTGATAACACCTCTTTCTGTTTCATAAACTGTCTTTGACAACTTCTAATCTTCTCCTGAAAGCCTCTGGGTTGGTGCTATGGCCTCTAGGATACATATGAATGAGATCGGTCCTGGGTCCCATGGCTAGTACCTGCAGTGGAGAGTTGTTTGTGGGCCTGTTAATAGGGGTGAAGAGGGTCATGATGGAAGCCTTTATCTATCTGTTTTACTCAGAGAGATGCTTCAATACTTATTTATTTTAAATAATTATAGTTTTGGAAAAAATTAATCTCTTTATCATTTAATTGACCATTTTATCAACTTTTAACTCTTTGCTGAGTGAATCAGAGCATCTCCAGGACTTTTATTAGGAAAGCTGCTGCTACTATGACTAACATCCACTTTTGAGGTTCTCGGATGCTGGGTCTTTTACCATATGTTCTGGTGGTATGGCTTCCTCCAGCCTCTAGGAGTACTCTCATTTAACAACTGGGTTGCTCTCTGGTCTGGCCATACTGTGATGGTCTGTAACTGAATTGTTCAAACTAAGGCACAAGATTGCTTCAGAATCTACAGCTATGATGGAAATCTTCAGCCCCATCTCCAGAGAAAGATAGGATTTTCTGCCAGTTCTTCAAGATATGAGCAGTCCTACATTTACACTGCAGTTGAAAAGGTCTGGACCTGGTCTATAGGGCAATGGAGCTGAGATCCCTACACTGCCCTTCAGGGGCACTGTTTGATATGAGTTCTTCTGTCTGCCCAGATAGGCTCAAGTGTTCTCTGCAAGTGGGCTTCCATTTGAGAACCTGCTTTGGGACAAAGGTTGGCAAACCTGCAGGCATGTTTTCTGTTGATACTCTGGCTTTTTACATATACACAAAAACCACATTTGGAAAATATTGACATTAGGTTCAGGGATGTTTGGGGAACTGCTATGGCATCAATGTTGACAGTTCTGAGGCAATGACACTTGAGGCAAGAAACCTACCAAATCCTCATGTGGGTCTGATTGCTCCCAGGCTACAGATAAGAGAGTGTGGAATGGAGCCTCACAGCCCCTTTGGGATCTGCAGTGGTGAAGAGCCAGCAAACCTAGCCAGGAACTTCTCCCAGCTGGTGACTGAACAGACAGAATAATACCAGGGCTATCGCAGGGCAAAGCAGGTACCTAGACGGGATTCCTGCAGAATCTGCCATAGGACAGAGATCTACAAGCCTGTTCTACTAGCAGTGATAGGCTCGTGTCCTTCCATGGCTTCTTGCCTGTAGGACTAAACTCAAGTTCACCTGGGGGACAATTAGAGAAAAACTACTGGATGGCTTTCAGGTTCACTGGCATAATCAACGTCAGCAGTCAGACATACGCATCTGCAAGGTACAGTATGCCTGGTGGTTTTATTTTTAGGTTTAAAGCTAAAAAAGTTCATAGCCAAGCCATTTGGCAAATGAGGGTGGACCTATGTCTGAGGACAGACTACAGTTAGTGGAACTGCAACAAGATTATGCACTCTGCACTCTCAAAATGACACTCAGAGGTCTCAGGTTCCAGGAGAATTTTGTTTTTAGTTTTTGATTGTTTTTTTTTTTTGATTCAAGGTCTCCTAGTAGCCTAGCCTCAGCTGCCCTAGAACTCTCTATGTAGACCAGGCTGCCCTCAATCTCACAGAGTTCTGTTTGACTCTGTCTCTGCTGCCCAAGTACTGGGTTAAAAGGATATGCCATCATACCCAGCTAAGGGCCCAGTAAAATTTTACAGTTTCCTACCCTAACCCAAAACTCTCACAGAGACATTTTTCTACAAATGGTACATTTTTCCTTGCTAATAGTACCCTCTAGATAACTTGTTTTTTCAAAATTATTTCATATTGCAATGAAAACATTTTGGATATACTGGGTTACCTCAGAGGCCAGGAGAGGGCATCAGATCCTCAAACTGGAGTTATAGACAGTTCTAACCTGCTATGTGGGTGATGGGAACCAAACGCGAGTCCTCTGCAAGAGCCATAAACACTCAGCCACTGAGTCATCTCTACAGCCCCCTAATAATAAAATTAACACCATCCATTTGTTTTTACTCTTTCTACTGATTATTAGGATACCTTAAATCATATATGTAGCTCCCACTTTTGGGAAGCCCAGACTCTGAGGACATCAGGGAGGTTGGGATGACCTGAAAGACATCCTCTTCCTGTTTTCCTAGCTGAGGAGAAGTGCATGTGATGAAGGGGGAGGGGTCATCTTATGGAGCTTAGCTGGCCAACATAGAGAGGTCTCTGGAAGTATGTGGTTAGTAGGAAGTTTCCCTAGGAAGGGGCAGGGAAAGGAAGGTAATTGTTTTAGTTACTTCCAATCATACTGTGATAGAAGAGCTCTAACCTTGGTATATTGTGTGGATGGCCCTGTGTGCTACACTTCTCATTGAATAAATGAGCTGATGCATATATTAATCAAATGTACTCACAGATTATAAGAGGAAGATACCACATGCCATGCAGGACCACACAGATTTTGCACTTGGGAACAGAAGGAATAAGGATAGTTTGTAAGTGTTGGTCTTATATTATCAACAAGGAAGGATACCCTTGGTTCCCTCAGGAGGAATATTTTCCTGGTTCATCATCACACAAGCTGTCAATGAACTTACGGAATGTTGTCCACCAAGTGTGACTTGGCCACTACCCTCTTGGACTCCCACTAGCTATGATTACATGAATGAGGTCTGCATGATACTGGGTCCATTAACATTCCATTATGGAAGATATGAGGAGGAATTAATGAGGTCCATCCATTTCTATGAATTTATGGCCAGTTAATAGTTGCTATACAGAGGAGCATACAAGGCCCTACATCTCCCTGAGGTTTTATAAGCAGTTAACAATTTCTGAAACTTTTCTTCAGTGGTATAGCTGCCTGTATGTTACCCAGCCTCTACTGAGCAAGCCCTCTTCTATACATAGGTTCAGCAGCAAGAATTGAATAGAATCATTTCTTTAGTCAGTCAGTAGTCCCTATCTGTTGTAAATTGAAAATGTATTCACATAGAACTCATGGAACACAAATGTACCCAGACATATATCAATGAGGAGGACCTCCACCTAGACAGCTTGATAAAGAGAGGGCATTTGACTAGGGAACCTTACCTACAGGAATGGGAAGAGGAGCTTGCAGTAGTGCTATAAGCCCCTCACAGACTGAAGCACCACAGAACATTTGTTTCTTTTAAATACATCTGCTATGTTACACTGATACATTTTAGCTATTCTCACTGAACTGAGAATAAAGCCAAAATTGCTTTTTTAAACCCATTCATTTTAGCCAAAAGACTGAGATGAGGGTATTTTGGGATGCCATACTGGCCTTGCCTGTATCTGAGCTTGGACAAAATTATAAAATGGCCTTGCCTTATCTCATCATGCTCTCAGAATAGCCCTGTCTGAGGTTGGTATTATGTCTGTTAGAATAAAATTGCCTGTCTTAGCACCAGGTACACTTCTGGATGGTCAAGAATGGCATTATGTTGGGTCTTTTTCTTTTACAATTATATGGACCAGTTAGTGGAAGGAAGTAATTTGATTGAAATTTATTAGGGAATTATATTAAGGGATATAGGTCAATCTCAGTCTTTATGGAGAGCTGAGGAAGTGCAGAGAGAGAACAAATGAAGAAACTTCAGTAGAGATCATTCTAACCAGAAGAAACAGCAAGTATGACAAAAAAAAAATTCATAATACCTAACCAGAGTTCTCTAGAGAAACAGAACTGAGAGAATGAATACACATTATAAATGGGATTAATTCAATTGGCTTTCAGGGTAGGGGCAAAGTAGTCCATCGATATCTGTCTTGACACTGGAGAGCCTGAGAACCAAGTAGCTGCTCAGTGGACAGGGCTGGATGCCTTGGCAGTTCCAGTCTGGTGCTGAAGATCTGGAGAATTCCTGAAGATCTTCTGTCTTCCACTCCATGTTAGAAAACAAAAAAGTTGTGCTCTTCTGTCAGGGAAGAATGTTGGGAGCAGCAACAACAGTACGATAGACTGACTCACCTGCAAGAAGGGGAGGCAGATACCACTTCTTGATTTACATCCAGGCTGCTACTGGATGGGGCCACCCACTCTGTGGAGGCACTTCTCCCCTCAATTAATCCTTCCAGAAACTCCCTCATAGACTGGCCTAGAAGTTTGTCTCTTAGTTGATTCCAGATTTAATCAAGTGGATGAACATTTACCACCAAAACACCCAAAGTCTTGATTTAAAAAAAATGAGCTGGGCATGGTGGCACATGCCTTTAATCCTAGCACTTGGGAGGCAGAGGCATGTGGATCTTTGTGAGTTCAAGACCAGCCTGGTCTACGTAGCGATTTCCAGGACAGCTGGAGCTACAGGGAGACCCTGTCTCAAAAAGACAAAAAAAAAATGGAGTCTGGCTCTTTGCTTCTTTGGTTCTCAATAGGTTGGAAATAATAAAGAACCCAAACCTCAGATCACATAGAGTGACATTTAGGGAAGCCTTCAAGTGAACTGATATCTCAAGCCTTCTAGTGGCCTGTCCTTACTTTCACCTACTTGCCTCACAGTTCTGGTTCAATACTGTAGTGTTTATGTAGAAATTCAATACTAATTGATATTTTATGTGATCCTATATATTATATAACAAAATTACTTGTCAAGAAAGGTTTTACCATTACTTAGAAGATAGATGGTGTTGTGAGCTAGTAAATGTACAGTCAGTGGCAGAAGATCAATTATCCTAGATATTTTCGTTTCCGTCATGAAACTAGACTGGTGGTTTTTACAGACCACCTAATATATAACATATTTGAGCTAGGGTTCCATTTCCATTTAATAGTGAAAGATTCTTACATTATGGTTTTATCATTCTATGTACTTATTTGGGTTCATGCTTCTAGGCACTCTACAATAGTTGATTTAAAGATATCATTGTTACCAATGGGGAATTTAATATGTGGCAGTTACTAATAATGCTTAAATAGTTCATACAGCAGAGAACCATGTTTCCAAAAATTAACTCTGAGGTCCAACAGTAGTTTTGTTGTGGACAAATTACTTGGGTTCAATTTCTTTATCTATAAATGGAATATTGGTACCTACTTCAAAAGCTTCCATGGGAGATTAAAGTATATATAAAGTCCATAAACTTGGCACAGAGTACTACATAAGGGCATTGTAATAATGATTACAATTATGAACCAGTAGCTGTTAACGTCATATCCTATAGTTAATGGGTTAATTATGGACTAACTTGTATGTATAATGTACACAGTTTTACTGAGAAATAATTTCTCTTACTTAGGGTCAACTTATATACAGGCTTTCTGCTATTACTATAAGTGCAATCAGATGAATTAGTCTATGGCTATATCTGAAATTATATTATACTTTTAATTTAATTTTTGTGTGTGATATATCTAGGCCCACTGTGAAGGAAGATCTGAGCATATTCTATTGGTGAAGTCTTTGGACTTGGTCTGAAGAATGCACTAGGAATATCTGATCCTTAATTGAGGCAAATATATTTAGTGCCAATGAAATGAGTGTGATAACAGTTTGACTATGCAAAGCATGATATGAAGAAAACACCTGCCTGGTGTTAATAAGATGCATGGGTTTTAGAAAACAGAAAACCAAAGAAAATTACCACTGTGTCTGTCTTGATAAAACACCAATAGAGTTCTCATTATATTCAAGGGCTGACTTGAATTCTTATGAAATATGAATGGAAAAATTACATGGCATATGGACTCATGCCAGGTACTCTGTTTCTAAATATTGCTGAGTATTTATAAATGCTGATTGTTTTTTTAGGGCATAGTGAAAGAAAAAGCAAAACAAAAATAAATGCTTGTATTTATTCTAGGTAGTCCTGAGGGGAAAAACCCACAGTGATCTAAGTGTAAATCTCAAATACTTTAATAGGCTTCATGTATACTTGACATTAGTTTAGACACATACACAGATTTTTTTCCTAAGGTTCCAAAGGCTCGGGACAAAATAAATTTTGCAATTTTCTTTTTTTTTTTTTTTTTGGTCTTTTTTATTAGCAGTTATTTTTAGGTACAAAATGAAACCTTTGAAGTTTAAAAGTATTATGAAAAGAACTTGAAAATCTCAGATTCATTTTTCTATGAAATATGAACATCCAACCCCCAATGAAGTTAGAGCATCAAGTTGAAAATATTATTCTCATCCAGGCATGGTGGCACACAGCTTTAATCCCAGCAGTTGGGAGGCAGAAGCAGACATATCTCTGTGAGTTCAAGGCCAGTCTGGTCTACAGAGTGAGTTTCAGCCCAGTTGGGGCTACAGGGAAATCCTGTTTCAAAAAGACCCCCCAAAAATTATTCTCCTCTATCAAACAAAATTTGTGCAAGATTTGTCAAATCCCAATATTATATAGTCTCATGAGTGTTTTTATTTTCTTGCTTACTTGAAATTTTAAGTTATAAAAGACAAACCCTTTGATCCTTCTTTCCTAGTTCAATAGCCTACTTCTATCCAAAGGTGTGCCTTTCTCCTTTCTTAAACATTCATTATTCCTGTCATTAAAAGAAATAAGGAGCAAAGTCCTTATTATTATTCTCCTGTTTCATATTTTTCCATTTCTAATAAAAATGTGCACATATAACTTTTAGAAAGAAAATTTTGACTTGTTTACTTCCTAATTTTTTTACTTAAACTTAATAATAGGTAATTACTATTCATGCATAGTCAGCATTCAGTTGACTGTGATGAATTGGTGCAAAATGTGGATAATTGAAATCTATGGCATTGCAAAATTGTAATTTGATCCTCTAGTCTCTTAAACTTTGGTCAAACAATTGGCTAAAACTGAATTAACTTAAGAGACTTAAATTTTTATTCCCTTTACTTTTACAAAGATTTAAATTTAAATATCTTAAGTCCCTTTGTGTATGACAATTTGTGTGTGTGTGTGTGTGTGTGTCTGACTGTGTATGTCTGTGTGTCTGTGTGTGTTTTTCTGGAGTGTATGGAACCTTGTGTATGTAGATGCACATGGAAGCCAGAGGAGAGTCCAGATATCCTCCTCTAGATTTCTCACTTTATTCCTTTGAGATAGTCTCTCCATGAACCTGGAGCTCATAGTTTTCTCAGTTAGGCCGGACGCCAGACAGCCCAAGTAATCCTTCTATGTCCACCTCTCTCAGTACTGAGTTGCAGACATGTACAGGGCCATGCATGGCTCATCACATAGGTGCCTGGATCTTAACTTTTGTTGTTAAGCCTGTACAACAAGTGCATTAACCACTGAGTCATCTCTCCAGCTCCCTGGCTTTTTGTTTGGGTTTTTGCTTTTGCTTTTGTTTTTGAGAAACAGTCTTACTTGTCTCATGCTGGCCTGGAACTTGCTTTGTAGCCAAGAATGCCTCTTCTTCCCCAGTGCTGGGATAATAGCTATACACCACAGTGCCTAGTTTATGCAGTGCTGGAAATTGAACCCAGGCCCTTATGTATCCTAGGCCAATGCTCCCTATTGAATTATATCCTCAGTATTGATATTTTGATAAACACTTATCAATATTTTGTCACATTTTATCTTCCATATATTCTTGTGAGAACAGGATTCTATACAATAAATACAGAAAGTTTTAGTATCATTACTTTATAAACGAATAAACTGAAGATTGTACATCAAAGTCTTAAGTAAATGCAAATAATTTCCCTTAGAAAACAATATGTTGGAATATCAGGCATTCTTTTGTGTGCAACAGTATGTGTGGTTACCCATACATGGATGCTAAGTCCAGGGAACAGCCTCACGTGACTTTCCTCAAGAGCCATTCACCTTGGTTTTTCAGTCTCTAAATGATCTGAAGCTTGTAAAGTAGACCAGGCTAGCTTGGCCAGCCAGCACCAGGAACCCACCTGTCTGTACTTCCCCAGCTCTAGCATTGTAAGTACTTGCCACTACTTCCAGATTTTCAATATGGGTTCTGAAGATTGAACTGCATTTGCTGCAAGCGCTTTAGGGACAAACTCTCTCCAGCCCTTTAATCTTTGTTGAATGCATTGTGTCATGCTGAGAAAACTTGACCTTTCCCACAATAACCCCTCAAATCCAACTGCCTGTGTCATCACTCACTCACTGTTTCTGACCTTTAAATCTTTGTCTTCACTTTCTTCACACCCTTAACGCACCCAGGTGAATGTTCGTCTCTTGCCCTTCCAAATCCTACTCATCATTCACAGTCCATCAGAAGTTATGTGTCCTTCAGGAAGTCCTCTAGTCCTGGCCGTCCTCAAGGAATATAACATGGATGGAATCTTTTTTTAATATAATACTTTTATTGATGTTTTGTATATTTCACACATCATTTTTCAGTTCAATTTAGACATATTCCCTTTTCCCTTCCCCCACCTCACCCCAGATCATTCATTCTGACATACATGTCCTGCATCTTTCTCTCAGTTTCTTTAAAGTTTTTCTCTACAAAGCTCTAAGTGTTTCAATAGTTTTTATCTGAATTCTCCTATTCTACCAGGAGCTAAGAACAGAGACAGTATTGAAACTCATAGCAATGTAGCAATACGTATATGTTTTGTAAATATTTAGTAAATACTTATTAAATCCTTAAATGAAGCTAGAGTTGAAACATAACTCTTCTTACTTCATTCATATGTCAATCAATATGTCTTGTGATTTATGCTGTAGAAGCATTTTTACTTGAGTTCAGTGTGGGTTTTTTTTTTTCCAGTATGTTCATATATTAATTGAAACTATATTATTTTCTAATGGTCAGCAAAGCCCAGATGCATGACGTGGGAGATCAAATCATCCACACTCTCATTCTCTAAACAGAGTCGCCATTTGGCTCATAGATCAGAATTACAGTAGCCTCACCTACTTTGCTTTCATAATTCTATAGCAGAGCAGTGATGCCTCTTGACAGCACTTCCTATGATGCAGCACATGGACACCCAGCCCATTATTCATTGTAAATGCTGCCACGCAGGGAGACTTAAATTTTAAGGAAGACATCTTCAGGTGAAAATTACATACTTGTAAGTGATGTTTTAATGTAGACAATCCTCCAGGCCTGCTGGGGAATTTCGGGGTCCGACAGTGAAGGAAAGGGGGTGAGAGGCGCAGAGTCAAGACACAGACCCTGGGAGTGGTTGAACGCAGACAGAGGGCAAGCTGTCTCAGACTCGTTTATTGCAGGCAGGGTTAGGGTTTATATGCTGTTCGCATTCCTGCTCTTCTCGTAGTGCAGTGTCGTATCGCCTTGTGATTGGCCCAGGTCTGCAACTTATATGGGCAAGTTAGGTTGATGAGGGACAAGCTCTGTGCATGCGTAATTCTCAGCATGCTGGCTACTACATTTTGGGTTCTTTTCTAAGTAATGACATGATAAAAATTGGCTTTTCAGAAACAAGTGTTTAAACAAATTATTATTATTTTTTTTTTTTGTATTCCAAGGTGAATTTGGAGAAGTCTGTAGTGGACGTTTGAAAACTCCAGGGAAAAGGGAGATCCCAGTTGCTATTAAAACATTGAAAGGTGGTCACATGGATCGTCAGAGAAGAGATTTTCTAAGAGAAGCTAGCATCATGGGCCAGTTTGACCACCCAAACATCATTCGCCTAGAAGGGGTCGTCACCAAAAGTAAGTTCCTGCTTTACTTCTCTACTTCTGTTATGCATCTGCTTGTGATGGTTTCTTTTAAGTGTAATAATAGTACCACAGTTGTTACTGGATCACTTCATTCAGATACTGTCTTCTAGCCCAGAGTCTTGATATTAGGCTCTGACATCATCAGAGTTGCATTGGTTACCACAAAGCTGTGGAATGACACCACCTACAGGCAATGCTCATCTTACTTGCCATGATAACTCAAGAGAAAAGGATTGTATTTCTTCTAAATTTCAATATTTAGACTATCAGTAGACTGATACAGTAAAATAAACAATTGCTTCTTACAAATAAATTTCACATTGAAATGTAAAATGTTTATCTGAAGTAAAACATTTCAGCAAAAAAACTCTACACGGAGTCCATTTATAAATAGCATTTTGAGTCAATTATTAGCATTATGAGTAAAATAAAATAAAGTCAAGGCTAACTTCTGAAATAAAAACCCTGCTTTCAAAGCAGTCATGGAATCAAGGTCATTCCAATGGAAAAAGTACTTTAAAAGTCCATTCTGTGTTGGATTTAAGATCAATTCATTAGTGAATAAAATATGAAGACATATTGTTATATTTTATGTCTTATCATTTCTCAAATATGTCTTCATATTTTATTCACTAATGAATTGCAGCCATTGCCTATGGATGCCAGGCATTTTGGACATAAAACTATTATTTTATCCTTAAACCAACTGCTGCAAATATCATTATCTACATTGTGAAAATCAGAGACCAAAGCTCAGGCAAATTACCTTAACACAAATGTGACCTCTAGCCTGGGAATGACAGGATGGGTGTTCAGACTAAAGTCTGTCTCACTTGACAGTGCATGCTCCTTTTTAAATTTTCTGTATCACAGTGAGTTCAAGTGTTAAACCATATCTAAATTAAATAGCATTAAATAATTAACAATCTAAAATAACAGAAAGACAAGAAAATAAGATGAAACAAATGCCTTTTAAAATATAAAATTGGGGGGCTGGAGAGATGGCCTAGCGGTTAAGAGCACCAACCGCTCTTACAGAGGACCCGGGTTCGATCTCCAGCACCCACATGGCAGCCAAGACCCGTCTGAAACTCCAATTCCAGGAGAACTCCAGTTCCAGGGGAATCCGACACCCTCTTCTGACCTCTGCAGCATTGCACGACATGGGTGCACAAACTTGCATGCAGACAGTACATTCATACACATACAGAAATAAAAATTTCATAATTATATATTAAGTATAATATAGTATATATAATTGGGAAGAATGTAGAAAGAATGTAAGAGCCTGGGGATGGGGAAGAGAGTTGTGAAATGCTGTCCTTGGGACCCTGCATGGCTGTTACATACATGAACTCACAGCAGTGAGTTCTATCTGTGACCTCTATCTGGAAAAGTTTATGCAATTCACAAACAATTAATATTGTATGATTTCTTATGAAGAAAGTAAGGATGAGATATCTTCATTTCTGATAAAAAGCAATTGATTGAGAAAGGACACCTTCAGGGCACTCTTGAGGATGAGTTCTGTTATAGCTTTAACTGCAAAGAGCAGCAGGAGACTGTTGAGACAGTTTCCAGGGTAGGTTGTGGGGATGGAGAAAGAATTTCCACAGTGATAAGTGGGCCTGTTTATACTGTTATCAGCTTGACTCAAGTGCTATGGGATTGTTAGGAGAAAAGCAATAAATAAATGAATGCCTCATTCCCATAAATAGATGGTAATTGTTCCAAGATTGCCCTTAAGTAGCTAAGAGATAGCTAGCAATTAATGTTCCCTAAAGATACTCTCACTGCATAAAAGATGATAGTGATGAAGATAAACATGCAGTGGTAGTCTATAAGGGCTCCTTTTATGTTTTCCTGGGGTCTGAGAAACAAATACATTGAGTCTCCATTAAAAGAAACATGAGATTATAGAAAAATCTTCAGAACATCCCTCCATAAATTCTTAATAGGCATCTGTTTTGGTCTTGTCAGGTTTCTTCTTAGACACATCTATTATGAAATTCTTGGAATCACTTTCACCCCTTCATATTTGAAGAGATAACTGCTTTTATTTTAAAGTCAAAGGCTAAATGATTAAAAGCTGCACTATACAAAATGTATGTCTGATAAAAGTTGAGCCTATTTATATGATGCATACCACAACTTTATTAACCTGTGAAGATACAACTATTATAAAAAGGGATGAATTGTCCCATAACCATATGCTCAGCACATACTTTTTCTCCAGGAAGCAAGTAAAAGCCATCGGTTAGATGGCAAACTTATAACCATTCATAGCATAGATAGTTGCAATTTGTAACGGATAATGTATACATCAGTGACAGCTACATCTCCATCTTTCTATAAGAAGATGAGAATTCCAATTTAGTGATGAAGAAATACAGCGTAGTAACTGGGAGAGAGGTAGCCAAGAGTCTATTCTCCAGGTGAGAAGCAAACATATTCATGTATACCAACCATACATCAGCTGAATAACAAACAGTAAGATCCAGTAGAAGTCTATCAAGGAAGCTGACAAATTTCCAAAATAACCTCATGTCCTCATAAGGCATTCTTTAAAACTTCATTGGCTCAATAATGAAGCTAAAAGAGAACTTTCTGTATCTTCTCAAACCCTGTATATATTCAATTACCTCTAGGGAGTTTTCATGGGTCTACATAAAATCAGACTGAAACAGTAAATTCTTGTCAGTCCAAAAAAACTTATAGTTAAAAACTGGCTCCCAAGATCTAGAAATGAATTTTTCTCAAATAAATATATCCTTCTGAGTTTCCACTATGTGAATAACTACTTCTTCAGATGATTATTTAGACAAATCACCATACCATTTAGGCATTAATTTTCATCTCTTCACAAAAGCCTGGCAAGTGGCAGTGCTTGACATGAGTCATAGACATGAGCTCTCCATAAGTGTCTGCTTTTCTGCAGAAAGGTGTAATCTCAGGCTGGAGAGATAGCCTAGTTAAGAGCACTGACTGCTCTTGCAGAGGACCCAGGTTTGATCCCCAGCACCCACATGGCGGCTAAGAACCATCTCTAACTCCAATTCCAGGAGAACTCCAGTTCCAGGGGAATCCAAGACCCTCTTCTGACCTCCACAGCATTGCATGACACGGGTGCACAGACCTACATGCAGACAGTACATTTATACACATACAAAAGTAAAAAAAAAATTAGAAAGGTGTAATCTCTCCTTTTCTTCTGTCTCTTTTCTTTTTTAAAAAAATTTTTATTTCTTTTTGTATGTGTATGAATGTACTGTCTGCATGTAAGTTTGTGCACTCGTGTTGTGCAATGCCGCGGAAGTCAGAAGAGGGTGTCGGATTCCCCTGGAATTGGAGTAAAGACGGTTCTCAGCTGCCATGTGGGTGCTGAGGATCGAATCCGGGTCCTCCACAAGAGCAGTCAGCGTTCTTAACCTCTAGACCATCTCTCCAGCCCTTTCTGTCTCTTTTCTAAGGAAGCTTTTCATAACACTCTGGGCTGCCCCAGCATTTTGAGTTTCTTTACCCTTTTCTCTAAAACTCCCTTCCCCTCCTTGCCATGTGGCTACTAATCTGCCAGGCACCTCACCTCCAGTTTAGCTCTAAATCTGCTTGTCTTAATTGCTTTTTCCCTTCTCCTTTCCATTCTCCTCCCCAAAGCATCTGCCAAGATTTACAACTTGCCTGCCTTGAAGATTTTTTCTTTAAATTCTAATAAAATTGTCCTAAAGCTTAAAAAAAAAAAGATTGAAAAGTTTAGGTTAGGCTAGAAAACAAAGAAGTCAAATATACTTCTAATAAATCCTGTTCCTTTAACAAATAGAGTCATGAGATGTTGGTAAGGAAAATGTACACCAGTGATAGTTTATCACCCTAACTTCAACTTTCTTATAAATTTTGGTTCACAAAATTCATAATTCAAGAGGTAGAGAAGTTCAGGAAGAATGAAAAAACAAAATGAGATTTTCAGCAAACTTTTTAACTTATAATATGTGCTATGGGAAATGTTACTGTAAAGTTTATCTACAGGTGAAATAAAAGTTTGGCCATTGTTAGTTAACTTTCCATAACTATGATGAAATACTTAATATTATTAGCCGATAGACTTATTTGAACTCATAAATTTGATATTTCTAGTTTGTGGTTGATTGGCTCCAATATTCTGGCCCATGGTAAGGCAGTAGGTGGCAGTCAAAACCTCCTATCCTAGAAGTAGGGGGAGAGGAATGGGATAGGGTGGCACAGTCCCCTTTGAGGTTACACTCTAATAACCTAAGGACCTCCCACTTCCTAAAGGTTCTACCACATCCTCAGATGTGATCCTGGGGACCAAGTACATGGACCTCTGCCGTATATAGAATATATGTTGTAGGAGAGAAAGCATTCTTTCAACCTGTTTGTAATTACAGACATTTATCTAACTCCAACCCCATGCACAATTCTTTTATCTCAGGTAAGTTAAGAGATTTTTTTTTTTTTTGCTTTTGCTTTTGTTTCCCAAGAAACACTTTCTGACTGCCTCCAGGTAACAGAAAGTATTGCTAATAAAAACTTAGATGTTGAGAAGGGAGGGGTGATCAGGGCAATTCAGAAGCTCATTCATTTAGTGATGATTGCCAACCAGAGTTACATGTATGCAGATCTTTATTTCATGATGATCTGTAGCAAGATCCATCCACTCATTCAGTGAAGATTAACTGACTACCCATTCCTCTATTCAGTGTTAATAGAGAAATAATAAAGCCAGAGCTAAGCATTGGAGGAGGAAAAAAAAATAAATCAAATTCTCTAACTGTAATTTGGGTAAATCACAGGAATTAAATTCAAGCAGGGAGTAAAAGTGTGCAAAGAATGGAAGGAAAGTATTCCAGGCAGAGAACGTAATTTGTTTTGCACTTTGTGGCCAAAAAGAATTTACCATGTTAGTGAAGCATCAAGAAGGTTGGAGAAAGTAACAAATGTAAGTTACCTGAAGGAAAAAGATATGAGAGGCAAATAGTGGGGAATCCACTGTAGTAACACAAAGCGGGAAAGATGACAAATTTAATTATATAGATCAATATACTTTAAAAAATAGATTTAAAACCTATCTTCAAGGTTTAAAAACATACTTTAGTTACTGCCTGATAATCTGTGTAGATGATGGGAGAGTGCTTTCAAGCTCATGATTCCTATAAACAAGAAGTAGAACAATCTGGAAAAGGAACAGATTTAAAGAAAACAATGTTTTCTGATCTGACATGACTACAGTATGTGAATAAAAACTTCCAGGAAGCCACTGGAGCCCTTCTGAGTTTGGGCTGCAGATACAAATTAGACTGCTAGCTTGGAGGTGGAAGGAGAGCCAGGTTTCCAGAAGACAGAGGAGAACCTAAGAGGCCCACAAATACATGTGTATGAGATTATCACAGAACAAATGTTATTACTAAGAAAGAAAAAACTGGAGAAGAGAAGCTAAGACAGAAGAACCTGCAACAGGAAGGCAGGTTTCTAAGAGTGAGAGGGAGGTCCTGAGAATAAAAGAAGTGGGAGAGGCAAGTATGGTCAGGACTGAGAGGTGTCCGTTAGCTAGAGCTTCCGAAAAATATAGTTCCCCATGTTGGCAGAGCAAGTCTGCAAGAAAGTTCATACCAATGCTGCATCAGACACCAAACAAAGCTGTTAGTGTCTTAAATTCTAAATGTTTAATATTCATTAAAGCATTTACTCAATTCAAATAATATTTATCAAGTTGCAAACTACTGAATGCCAGGTACTTTTCCAAGTGTTAAATAGGAAAAGTATTGAAGAAACTACCCTGTAGTTTCATTTTTCTTAAGACATGTACTTATTGTAAAGCAAAGGCATTTCCCAAGTTGCTCTAATTTCTCTCACACTAATCTGCCTCTTTCTAATCCTGGAGATGTGATTAAATAAAAGAATACTGTAAAATAATAAATGAAAAAAATTTTATTATTATTAAACTTTTTCCTTAAGTCATATATCATTTCTCATTCGAATCTAGAGTTGCTTCCCTTTCCATGCCCTCCACCCTACCCAAGTCCCTGCACTCTGCCATACATGTCCTGCATCTTTTTCTGAGGCTTTTCAGAGTTGTTTTTTTTTTCTGTTCTTTGTTGTTGTTCTCTCCAACTTGTATTGCTGCAGTATATACATATATATATATATATATATATATATATATATGTATATATGTGTAGTTATGTAGTTATATATACATAAATATATACATACATACATACATACATACATCTACTCTGTGGCTGCTACCACTTCTGGCACTCTTCAAAGACATGAGACACGGCTTTTTAACCTTCCAATATGGACTGAAGACTCATGTCTCTCCAAGAATCCCAGATGGGGACTACTGAGATACCCAGCTTGTGGACTAAACAGCTAAGGGGATTTCAGCCTCGTCAGAATATAGATTTCCATCATTGGACTACCTGGGCTGTATCATGGAGGCTAGTACAGGGGTATCAAGACAGGACGCGTGCTTACTGGACTTCATTTGAGGGACCATGGAGGGAAAAACCCCAATGTGGAGCAAAAGTACAGGAATGATGGTTGTTTGGGATTGCCAAGGAGGAACCTTCCAGCACTTCCTTAAGAAAAACATGACATCTTTTAGGAAAAAAAAAAGTCCTCCAATTCAAAAAACAATTTAAAAAGTTGGGGGGGGGCACTGGAGAAATGGCTCAGTGTGTAAGGGCACCGACTGCTCTTGCAGAAGACCCGGGTTTGATTCCCAACACCCACACGGCAGCTAAGAACCATCTTTAACTCCAGTTCAAGGGGAATCCGACGCTTTCTTCTGACCTCCACAGCATTGCATGACACGGGTGCACCTACCTACATGCAGACAGTACATTCATACAGGTAAAAAATAAATAAATTTTAAAATTTTTTAAAAAAGAATACTAGTATGACCTCCACTTTTACCCAGGTAACTGTGATATTTTGCAGCGGTCACCAGAGCTCAGCTTTCTCTGGACTTTATGCCCTGCCTTTGTTAATGGTGTAGAACATGAGCTTATCTGTCAAGGTAGTGGGACGAGGACACAGGTTTGGGGGAATGTTTGAAACAGTTCCTGAGAAGAAGGTAAAAGAAAGTGGAAGAATTTCCACATCACTGAGGTCTAAGGAAGCTGCAGTTGATATCACAACCCGCTGTTCTGCTATCAGCAAGGGAAAGAGGAATGATAGAAATGGAGATTTTTCCAGGTGTGGTGGTGCACACCTTTAATCCCAGCACCCTGGTGGCAGGTGGCAGAGGTAGGTGGATCTCAGTGAGTTCCAAAGTCAGACTGGTCTACATAGTAAGTTCCAGGACACCTGGGGCTACAGAGAAACCCTGCCCCAAAAAGACAAAAAGACAAAAAAAAAAAAAAAAGAAAGAAAGAAAGAAGAAAAGGAAAGAAAGAAAGAAAGGAAGGAAGGAAGGAAGGAAGGAAGGAAGGAAGGAAGAAAGAAAGAAAGAAAAAAAAAAAAAAAAAAAAAAAAAAAAAAAGAAAGAAAGAAAGAAGAAAAGGAAAGGGGGATGTCAGCCAGGGGCAAAGGAACAGAGAAGTAGCCAAACAGAGAGAAACGGTCATTTTTCTACATGTTCTGCTATCTCCAAGTAGTTATTTACACTTTGCTGTTGCTGAAATGGTGAATTATTCTTGTGTAATTTCAGGAGACTCAAGGGATTTACAAAACATTTACTGCAAAGTATTTGCTCTTGGAATTAAAATTCATACATACTGATAAAATGTACCAAATACGACCACAGCAAATAATAGCAAGCACTCTTTTCAAACAGTCCTGGGTTAATTGGGATGACAAGTATGCTTTCTGTTGGCAGATTAGACTTCTCTCTGTATAAGATACAAGAAACTTTCTCTGTATTCAAGGAAAATTTATTCTTGTCCCTTTAATGTTTAAACATCTGAGTTTCCTTAAGGTCATCTGTTTTAATCACTTTATTAAATCTACCTTTAACCTCTCTGGTTCCCTCCTGTCCACTATGGTAAGTAGTAACAACATTAGGAAGGAAATCTAGTGACAAATTTTTCAGTGTGAAAGTAGCACTGTAAACTGCAGGAGCTAAGAGAGAACAAATAATGGAAATAAAATTTTTATTCATGTAAAATATTTCCTTTTAATATATTTATTTTGAATGGAAGTGTTCAAAGAGTGAAATTTTACTTATTGTCTCTAAAATTTGGTCTGAATGAAGACTGTGATCCATCTAAATTTAGGCAGGACAGTAGATAAAATAGAGAAATCCATGCTTTTTTAAGATTTATTTTTATTTGGGGGTATATAAGCATGCTACGTACATGCAAATGTTTATAGAAACCAGAAGAGGGTATCAGATATCCTAGGCAGTTGAACTGAGATCCTTCACTTGCAAGCACAGTAAATGCTCTCAACTGTGGAACCATCTTTGTAGCCCTGTTAAACTAGATAAGCCCATGTTATAGGCATAGATTTTCATCGATAAATTTCAGAGAATAAGAGTAAAGCTGCTAGGCTGCAGGAGAAGGCAACATGTGTGTGACTAAGATGCCTTCCTGAGGTTTCTAGCAGCCTTGAGTAGAACCAAGAAAGACCTGTAAAAGTTTCAGTCACTGAAAATTACTATGGGTCATGACATGAAATTTCTATTTTTAAAACAAACAGTGAAAATAAATAACAATAAATTTAAAGGGAGGGGGCAGGAGAGAGTGTTCAGCAGTTAAGAGCACTGACTGCTCTTGCAGATGACCCAGGTTCAATTCTCAGCATCCAACTGACAGCTAACAACCATGTGTAACTCTAGTTCAAGGGGAATCTGACACCCTCCTCTGACCTCCACAGGCATTCCATGACACAGGTACACTTATACACATGCAGCCAATACACTCAGACTCTTAAATAAAAATAATAAAATATTTTTAAAAAATAACAGTGGAATTCATGATAGAAATCTAGCAAGGTCTTCATTTAATTCTATGGAACTAGGGGCTATGCTTCCAGGGTGCTGGAATTTTTTGAGACATGGCCTGGAACTTGCTATATGTAGAGAAGACCAGCCTTGATCTCTGGAATTCACCTACCTCTGCTTCCCAAGTGCTGGGAGTAAAGTCATGCTAGTTTGATGCTGCTGCAATTGTGATTGCTTCTGTTGTTATTGGAATAGGTTTTTGAGACCTTTCGTCCATTGATTTTGGTATTTTTTTTTTTAGACAGGGTCTCCCTGTAGCCCCAGCTGTCCTGGAACTCACTCTGTAGACCAGGCTGGCCTTGAACTCACAAAGATCCGCCTGCCTCTGCCTCCCAAGTGCGAGGATTAAAGGCGTGCGCCACCACACCCGGCCCCTTTCTTCCATTTTTATTTTGATATACAAAAAATGTTATGAAAATATATACTCCATGCATAACTTTTAGTCTATTCATGCTGTTATCCATAATACTATTAAAAAAAAAAAAAAACTAAACCATGCTTGTAATTCCAGCACTCAAGAAGCTGAAATAGGAGAGTCACAAGTTTGAACCTAGTCAAGACTACATACTAAGACATTCTAAGAAAGAAAGAGGGAAAGAAGGTCAGAAAGGAGAAAGAGGGAAGGAAGGCAAGAGAAAAGTGCAATAACATTGTCATTCAGATTATCAACTGCTCTGATATCTAATCCAGGGTCTTACGTGGCATTGATCATTGTGGGACCGCAGTACTGGATTCACGCGTATGTTCCACAATCTGCCTAGCATATTAGGCAATGCTATAGTGCTTGGAGCCATGAGCCAATTTATTTGTCTGCATGCCCCTTTCTGGGTATGCCCCACTGGCTGGGATGATGTGTGATGGTGTGGAGGTCTAGGATTGGTCGCTGGAAAGTTGGACCATATGATGTAGAGGTTCCCTGCCCCCAACCTGTATAAGCTGCTTTGTGGCCTGGGACACACAGTTTTGCACCCTCTGACATGGTCCCTGGGATGTTATTGGAGTAACCCCCTGCCCTACCCTCTTCAGCCTGTTCCATTGTGGGACTGAGGCCCCACAGATCATTGCATCTTTTTAATCCCTTCTCATCTATGACAGTTCTTTGGTCTTTTCTTGTCCTTGACTGGGATGCTTTCCATGAATACTGTCAGTTTTTTTTATTTTTATTTTTTCTCAAAGCCCTTCAGTTCGGTGTTTCTTTGTTTTCTCATGATTAGATTATGGCTCTCCATTTATCAGTAGGAGAAATACAGAAATCATACACCTTCTCAGTGCAGCACATGAGAAGGCCTTGATGTCCACAGGCTCCATTCTTTAGGTTGTCAAGGTAGATCACTTGCTGACAGTGCTGGCTTCTAGATTCCCATCCTATAAAGCCACTTCTTCTCTCTTTGGAAATAGGGTATAATGAAAAACAGATAATTTAGATTATAAAAATACTATATTCAGCTCAAATTTTTCTTACCTACTTATCATTCATAAGGAGTTCCTGTCTGCAACAATCATTTCAGTTGTATTCTAGTGTTTCTTTTTTCTGTTTCCAACTTCTCCATTTGTTCATCAGAGTTATTAAGAAAGAATGGAGTTTCAGAATATTATATGGTGAAATACAAAATTTGTAGCCTTTTGAGTCTGGCTTCATGTCTTTTATAGAATCCTCTTGAAATTCATCCATGATTTGCAGAGTATTATTCCTTTACATGCGTGCATCAAAGTTTTTCATATGCAGTAGTTGAAGGACATCTGAGATGTTTGTAATATGAGTATTTATTTATTAAACTGCTGTAAATGTGTAAGCACAGGTTTCTATGTGAAGATGTATCTACATCTATCTTGGGTAAATACTTAAGTATGAAATGACAGAATCATAAGTAAATATATATATATTATATATATAGTATCCTAGCTTTCTCCTAGGGAAGATTACTGCAGGTTTTGCCTACTTTTTTAAAGAACTTCGAGTTCTTTTCATGTTTGTTTGTTTGTCTGTTTGTTTTTTTGTCTTTTCAAGTCAAGGTCTCCTTGTAGCCCCAGCTGTCCTGGAACTCACTCTGTAGACCAGGTTGGCATTGAATTCACAAAGATCCACCTGCCTCTGCCTCCCAAGTACTAGGATTAAAGGCGTGCTCCACCATGCCTGGCTTTTATATTGAGTTTTTAAATAAAAAGTTTTTCTGCATAAAATACTTTACTGGTAATATAATTTTAAGACGTTTTCTTTCCTAGCATATGGTTCATTTATTCTCCTAACACTGTCTTTGTAGAGAAGTTTTTTTTCTTATTTTAACTTTCATAAATTCTGATTTGTAATTTTTAATGGATTTATACTTATACTGTGGTATATAAAAACTTCAGCTAACCCAAGATATTTTTTCTCTTATCTTATAAAACAATAATTATACAGTTTTAATAATGGTCTATGATCATCTTGCATATTTTTACATGTGATATGTGGGGCAAGATTTATTTTTTCACTTAAGGATCATTTAAGCATCACTTAGTGAATCAAAACATTTTCAAAATATGGAGTGATATTTCCTCTAATTTGAAAATCAACCTGTTTGAGGGATAGATAGATGGCTCAGTGGTTAAGAGCACTGGCTACTCTTCCAGAAGATCCAGGTTTGGTTCCGAGCACTCACATGGGGCTAACAACCATTAATAACTCCAGTTCCAGGGGATCTAATCTCTTCTGCTCTCCATGGATGTTGTACAAGATTGGTGCACTTACACACATGAAGGCAATACATTCATAAACATAAAGTTAAAAAATAAATATTTTTTTTTAAAAAAGCATCCTGTTTGTTTAAAATCCTGCAATGGCTTTCCATTAGCCACAAGACAAAATTCAAGCTGCAGAATGTGGAAATCCAGAATTGTGCGATTGGCTCTTTGGCTTACTCTCCTATCTTCCCTTCCTTTAGCTTGTCTTCTCTTAACCATTCATAATTCATGGTTTGATCCAAACACAATGGTTTCAGCATATTTAGCCTCTTCTTAAAGGACACTTCTCCCTATTTGCTTTAGCTAAGCCACCAACCTCTTTTTAGAAGTGAGTACTCAGGCTTTTCTTACTTTCTTTACTGAATCTACATTGCATCTAATGCACTGGGATGAAATTATCCTTTACATTCTGCCCTAACCTCTCCTATTGCCTTAACCACTTCCTCATCTTGAGCAGCATTTGGATGCCCCAGCAATAGAGATCTGTACTGTCCTCCCCAACCTGGTTCCCACTCACCTGTACTCTTTCTGCAGGAGCCTTGAAATGGTTCCTGCCAAGCTGACTGTCCACCAGTATAAGAAACTTGTATAACGTTTATGGATTTGCTTAGCCAGTTAAGCTTCCCACAGTTTTGCTGAGCTCTGTGGTGACAGAAGTCAGGAAGCAGACCTGCTCTATCCACCTGGTGCTTCCGTTTGTCACATGGATACCGAGGTTGTTTGCCTATACACAGAAAAGCCAAACGCCTCTGGAACAGATTCTTATGGTTCACCATGACCCTGGTAAGAAAGTCCCAAGCTTAGTGAATGCATACACCCATCCTCTTGGCCTTGGTTACCCACCTCAGTTTATCCTCACACTCTTCCTTCTTCCTATTATACGTTTAGGATTTGTTTTTGAATAGAGGAAATCTGTGTTACAGTAGAGTGAGGTGCCAGGAACGCCATGATCCATAAGGACCAGCTATATTTTCCTTATGATGCCCAGAACATTGCTAAGTGCACAATAAAAATAAGTACATATAAATGAAGGAAAATGTAAAAAAAGAGAGAGAGAACAGAGGGAAGAGAGTAAAGAACCTAATTTTTCAAAGGCACCAAGCTCAGTTCTTAACTGTAACTCCCTCTAGTGTCAGCCATATTCACATGAAACTGATAGCTTTATCCATACTTGTATTTCTCTATGCTCATGTAGTTTCACCTATGCTCATGTAGTTTCACCTACCTCTCAACATATTTGGGTGTCTTTCTCCTCTAAAACTTTAACTTTATTATTATAGTTGTCTTTTCTATACAATCAAGTTGAAATTAGAACTTCATGACCAATTCACATACAGTATAGTAATATCTCCAAACATTACTTAGTCTATGTATTGTCTAAAGCACTCAGTCTCAACTTTGTAATGGATGTGTAAGTACAGTATTGTGTTTTATAGGCCTGAGAAGTAACAGTAGGCACACTGTAGCCCACTGTATGTTGAGATAAAGCAACAGAATGGTGTGAATGTATCGACATTTTTATTAGGTTACATCACTCACTGTGAGTGTATTTGTTCCTTGACCACTCATCACAAATGTCAACCAAAGACATTAGTGATAGTTTTCTCTGTTTCATTTGGATGCAATGACTGTTTCAAGATTCTTAGCCCTGAATGTAATGCATTGACCTTTCCCCTAAGCATTAATAAGCATGATTCTTTTGAAATAAGCTCAGTTTTCACTTTGGCATAGCTATATATTATATGGGCATGCTATTGTATTTGGTATAGCGATCCATAAATAGAGTGAGCTATAGCTCCTCTGTGACTCTGGTGCTATTTCATCTACCTAATGACAGAACCATTCCATTACACTGAAATGAAAGTATACAGAAATGTCTTCCATTAGCTATTGTCTCATAATATATATTTTATAACTATGGCAAGAAATTACAGAATATTCCCCAGGGAAGACAGGCCAGGGTAAGGCATACAGGGCTGATAGAGGAACTTAAAATTAAGCTGTTTAAAGACAGAAAGAATGAAGAGTGAGTATACTGAGACTTCTTAGCTTGTTCCAGAAAATGGATAAACATCCTTTTAAAAGGCTCTGTAATTAATAATTATTACTCAAGTATTACCTAAGAAAATTGTCTTATACCAAATAAAACTTCACACCTGTCATATCCAATATTGTGAATTTTCCTTGAGTAAAGCAGTGTTCCCTGTCACTGGGGTGATAGTTAACAGGTTCAAAAACTTTCACAGAAGCCACCCCAAGCAGAAGAAATGCAATCTGTGTTTCTCACATGCTGAAGTTCTTAATTACACAATACATATGCTTAAAATCACTATTTTTATAAGATAGAAATTTAAAGGTGTTCCTATAACTAAAATAATGCAACTCATCTGTTAATACAATGTCTAGATTTTTGCTATAAGGAAGATCTTAATGGCTTATATTTTAGTATATAATTAGATGGACCTAGTATTTTTCAAATTAATAAATAAATAATTAGCCAAGAAAGGGGAAAGATAAAAGACTAGTGGGGAAGTTGGTGTGAATTGTCACAACCCCCTCTTTTTTTTACAAGATTTTCTTTTCTTTTTATTATTTTTTTATGTGTATGAGTGTACTGTCTGCATATAAGTAGGTACACCTATGTTGTGCAATGCTGCAGAGGTCAGAAGAGGGTGTCAAATTCCCCTGGAACTGGAGTTAAAGATGGTTCTTAGCCTCCATGTGGGTGCTGGGAATCTAACCCGGGTCCTCTGCAAGAGAAATCGATGCTCTTAACCGCTGAGCCATCTCTCCAGCCCCACAACCCCCTCTGTTTAATCAAATCTGAACCCCTTAAATGATTTATAAATAAAATGTTGGGAATTTAATGAAATGAGAATTATGTTTTTCAGATGTTAAAGATGTCTCTTTAACAACAAAAAATCATATTTTGAAACAGAAACGTAATGTATTATATGGAGAAATCATAAGAAAAACAGAGCATAACTTAGTCTCGATAGGTTAATAGGGCAAACTAGAGCTACCTGAGAAGCTAGCATCAGAGCATAGCAGGAAAGGTATGCGTTATGTGAAATAATAGTCTTCAAGCTTCTAAATTTTGTCCATAACCAATTTCTCACTGATGGAGAAATAATAGTACTATGCAGTTCTTAACTATAACCCGCCCCCAGAGTCAGCAGTTAGAGCAGTAAGAGATAGTATTATTCTGATTTTTAAGCTATATTGTTTTGTTTGTTTCAATGTCTCATAGCCATTTTTTTCTTTCCTGAATTCATCTTTGTCTTATAAAACATGGCTCACATTGGATAGGGTAGATATGGCCTATGAACAGATTAGAGAATGCTTTAATATCTACTCTGTGACTTTAATGTCTTCATTTAACTCCTCCTGGACTAATGTCTCATAGTTCATCATCCTTACCTTGATTTTACTGTCCAAATTATCACCCACCCATTCTTCATTTTATGCCAATAAGGTCTTCTTCAAAAAGAATTTTGCAAAATATTTGGGGAAAAGAAGCCAACAAAAATAATAATTCCAAATTTTATAGTTTGACCTATAAGATTTACTGGACCCTAGTTAACCCTCGGACAAGTCTCCCTTTAAGTAGCCTTAGCCTCTCCCACCCCAATCTCACTGTCTCAGGAATGTTCCTTCCTCTCCAGGTATGCCAGGACCATATTCAATGCCCTAAAAAAATAAATGGATTCTGAGTATATGTTTCAAAAATTTCAAAAAGATTTAAAGGAGCCCCTCTTCCACACCTAGGCACTGTTTATATTTTATTATCATTATTCTGTTTTGGGAGTTGATCTCCAATTCACCATGTAGCTTGGACCACATATCGTGGCAATATTCCTCCTCAACTTTCAGGACTACAGACATGCACCATCACACCTCATGCATTTTCTAATCTGTTCTATTTATTCTTACACACAAAATTCTATGAATTCATGTAAGCCCCATCCCCATGTGCTCAAAACGTTCTGCATGGAGGAATGTGCTCACATATACAGTAGCATATACTCAAGTCAATGGATATGTAAATGAAGTAATCATTTAAAACCACCATGTCATTAAAGCAATATTAAACTGCATATAATGTAACATATTTACATTTTACATTCATATATTTTTATATATTTATAAACACAGAATGCTAGAGTAAATGATTTATTCTGGCTATTCAATTATAAATGAAAAAATGAGATATGAGCCAAAATGTGGTCCATAAAACACTTTAACGGACTATCAGATTGGGTATTTTTCCAGACCTATAATTAATCAAATTTCTCTAGAATTCATACAATGAATTTATCAAACACTAGATATGCAGAGAATCATAAGCAGAAATCTTTTAAACTCAGATGAATTAGCCTGTGTGTAACAAAATGAACTTTAAGGTGAAGGTTAAAGGAGGACACTTAAAAATACATTTGTGGGGCTGGAGAGATGGCCCAGCAGTTAAGAGCGCTGACCGCTCTTATAGAGGACCCGGGTTCGATCCCCAGCACCCACATGGCGGCCGAGAACCGTCTGAAACTCCAATTCCAGGAGAACTCCAGTTCCAGGGGAATCCGACACCCTCTTCTGACCTCCTCGGCATTGCACGACACGGGTGCACAGACCTGCATGCAGACAGTACATTCATACACATACAGAAATAAATAAAAAATTGAAAAAAATTAAAAAAAATACATTTGTTTATACAAAGCCCTATTTATTGTAAACTAAGGTTGACTTTTAAAACCTAATCAATTCCTAAAATATTAACCTTGTTCTCAGTGTGGTTTTATTTTTAGAGATTGTGTGTATTTGTGTGTGCACATGTGTGTGCACATGTTGGTACATGTAGAGGCCAGAGCTTGGTCCTGGGGGTCTTCACTCTCACCATTTTTGAGACAGGCTCTCTTAGTGACCATGGAGCTCACCAGTTGGCTAGACTGGCCAGCAACTTCAAGAGATCATCCTATCTCTGCCTCCCCAGAGTTGGGGTACTCACCCTACCCTCCTTGTTACATGGGTACTGGGGACCCAACTCAGGTCCCCATGCTTATGCAGCAAGCACTCTAATGACAGCCATCTCCACTGCTCTGACATTCTTTTTAGTCCAATCACTAAAATTTCTAAACCAGTTCACTCGGATTTCTAAGTGCTCATACTTGTATAAAAAGGAAAGCAAAAACCCCAGAGTTATACAGGAGCAATTACACAGGGACTTAAGTGTGACTAAAGTTATATACATGCACACACACACACACACACACACACACACACACAAATTGCTCTCTGTTCCCTGTACTCCTCTTGGCTACCTTTTCAAAGAGATAGGTCCTATTTGTTGGGAAAGGTGGGTCTCTAGAGACCCATTGACCAAGTTGCTCCCAAATAGAACTCATGCTCATGCTTTGTGTAATCACTGTATTCAGGTAAGTTTGATTCTCTGGCTACACTGTTGGTCATATGGCACTCCCAATGGAACTAGATACTGGCTAACAAAAATAAGCTTGGAATTTACTAGAGATATTCCCCAAATGGAAAATCAACAGAGTAATAATATCCACTTTATATGTTTTTAAAAAGTCTCCTATATGATAATTTATTTGGTTTTGATAGTTATAACTCTGTATGTTCACATATGCAATCTCTATGTAGCAATTTTAATTACTGGGGATAGCTAAGAATACTTCTGCTTGTACCCATCATCTCAGACCCATAATTCCCCCAATCTCCTTGAACTCTCACCTGCTGGTTAACTACCACCCTGTCCTAACCACCTGTCAAGCATTGGACAATGAAGTATATCCCCTAAACCCAGGGGAACTGAACTTATACAGACTATCTGATCCATACTTCTTTAATATTCTTGCCCTACTTTACTCCTTCCTGAAAACAACAAGGCTTTCTCCACTTTTCCCTCACAGCCTGTGCCAAAGACAGATAGGGCTATAGGGAGACCCTATCTTGAAAAAACTAACTAACTAACTAACTAACTAACTAACTAACTAACTAACTAAATAAATAAATAAATAAATAAATAGCCCAAAACCTAGTAATATTGTGTACATTATTTTTCTAAAGACTAGCTTGATTTAAATAAGGGGATTATACAGGAGGAAAGTAGATTGAATAAATAGTGTTAAATAGCCGGGAGTGGGGCGCATGCCTTTAATCCTAGCACTTGGGAGGCAGAGGCAGGCGGATCTTTGTGAGTTCAAGGCCAACCTGGTCTGCAGAGTGAGTTCCTGGACAGCTGGGGCTACAGGGAGACCCTTTCTCGAAAAGACCAAAAAAAAAAAAAAAAGTCTTAAATAATCTGATATAATACTGACTTTGGTGACGAAGTTAGAGAAGACCCAGAAAAATTATTCCCACAGCTATATTTGTTACTTTAAATATATAATAAACCAAAATGCAATAACTGAAACATTTCAAAAAATTGTTTAACAAATTGCATAATATTAAAGTTATTTATAACATACAGAAAGCATCAATAAAAACTAATTTAAAAAAAAAGATAGTTCTAGATCATATATCTCCCAAAAAAAAAAAAAAGAAATATTAACCAATAAGTTAACCAATATGTGAGCCAGTACATTGTTAATATGAGGACAAAATTAGCTCATAGTCTTAAAAGTATTGGAAGTACAGAATTTATCTTGAATTAATGCACAACATCCATGAAAACAGATAACAGACTTTAAAGACTTCAGAGTAATTATAATTCTGACAAAAGCATGATTCCACAACAGTTCACATAAAAAGCACTATTTCCATTATTTCCCGCTACACATAACCATTAATAAGGGCATGCTAAAAACTTAAATTACTTGCCGGGCATGGTGGCACACACCTTTAATCCCAGCACTCAGGAAGCAGAGGCAGGTGGATCTCTGTGAGTTCAAGGCCAGCCTGGTTTACAAAGCAATTTCCAGGCCAGCTGGGGCTACAGGGAGACCCTGTCTCAAAAATACCAAAAAATAAATAAATAAATAAATAAATAAATAAATAAATAAATAAATAAATAAATAATATAAATAAACTTAAATTACTGCACCTTGCCTCCAAAACCCCGCTAAAATGACACTGAAGTGGGCATGAGACTCCATATGAATTAATGCTGAGACTAGTAAGGCACCTCTGTATACATTTTGATGAATACATACAAATAAAAATTACACACCTCGGTGAGCCTTGACACAGATGATAACAGAATGCATGAATTCCAGTGTGGGGGGGGCACTGTGGAAAGGTGCCAGTGAGGGAAGGGGTATAGAGATTATTGGGACCTACTGTGAAAAATACACAAAAATTCAATAAACATTTACAAAAAATAATCACATAGCTCTGAATAAACCACAAAAGTAAAGCATATAGCTCAAAGACTTCATACGCAAAAAGAAAAAAAAAAAACTTTTAAGATTGGCCACTCATTTCTAGAAGCAAAAAGAATGTCTGAGTCAGTGACGCAGTATAACCCAGAAGGCACTTGGGTCTTTATCACACTTTCCTTGCTCTCTCTACTATTTTTCCTGGCACTTCCCTTTATTCAGAGGCACTAGGGGTAGTAGCATATTCTCCTATGCTAAAACTGAAAGGAGGCTTTCTAAAGAAGTTTCTGGAAAAAAATAGAGTGACTACAAATGTTTCCAGCCTTGTATAAAGCCCCCCTCTTTTTCCAGGGGCCATGCATAGGCAGACTTGCTCAGCATCAGAGTTAAACATGCCAGTCATCAGACTATAGACCTCTCTCATCCAGGAGAAATGGCTGGTGAAATGGAAAGAAGGGGCAATCAGGTTTTTTTTAAAAAAAAATACTTTTATTGGTTAATTGTGTATTTCATTATCTTTCAGTCCAATTTAGACACATTCCCCTCTCCCTGCTCCCATTCCACCACCCCTGTTCATGCCTTCTGCCATACATGTCTTGCATCTTTCTTTCAGTCTTTCCAAAGTTTTTCCCTTGTTGTTTGGGGCAGAGTTTAACTGTATCATTCAGTTCTTTAACTCAGTCTTTATGTTGTTGTTTTTCCCTCCCCTTTGTATTGCTCCAACAATTGCCTATATAATCACCACATATGCATCAAAATTATGACCTCTGGGAATAAACTGTATGTTAATTCCAAAATATGCTTAGGAATTCACATTTTCACCCTTTAATTTTATATTACTCTAAAATATGAATACATACCTTCCACCCATATACAGTAATTACAGAGTCTGAAAATAAGTGGTAGGTCGATTCTAGAGCCCATTAAGAGATTTACATAACAGCATAGTTGCTTTCAGATAAAAAGAAATATAACAATAATGTTCAGCTTGCCTTTCAACTGGGGATTTGGTGTTAGCATCCACAAATGAGGGAGACCATTCACCATTTTTTTTATGGGACTGTGTTACTTCACTTAGCATAATGAGTTCCATCCATTCACCTGCGAAGTTCATGATGTCATCTTTCTTTACCACTGAATAGTACTCCAATGTGTAGATGTACCACATTTTTGTCATCCACTTGTCTGTTGACGGGCATTTGGGTTGCTTCCAGTTCAGGTTTTAATTAAAACAAAAACAAAAACAAAACAACAAAACAAAACAAAACAAAAACCTCAGGGACACAAAGGAAAAGAAAGAAGAAATAAAGCACAAGTTAATGACTACAAAAAATATAAGCAAATAAATGAATATTTTTTATTATTCTATTTAAGAGCTGGGTATGGTGCAACACATCTGTAATCCCTGCACCAGGGAAGGAGGCAGGAAGGAGGATGGCCACTGAGCTTCAGGCTGGCCTGGCAGGCATAAACAAAGTCTATTTGTTTTTCTCTTTGAGAGGAGTGAGGTTATTGTGTCCATATAGTGACAGCAAGCTGTCATCAAAACAAAAGTTTTGAAGTATCTAGAGTGATGATCAAATACCAAACCCAAAAATTATTTGGGCATTTATTCAAGGATTAAGACACTCCTTCTTCTTAAAATCATGATTGAATAAGGTAAAAGTAAGAAAGACACACACTTAGCTCCACATACAAAAAAGAAGAATAGAAACATAAAGAGAAGAAATCCCAGGAGAAGGGGTATATAAAGCAGCTTGGGGGGGGGGGAAGGATCTAAATCAGACATCCTGAAGTTCAGGAGAATCTATTTAAATAAAAGAATGAGTTTATTCAACTGATACATAGAATCTATCATATCCAATAGTCAGGCATATGTGCTTACGTGTATTTAAATTTAAATTAAATTTTATTGTGTTTCTCTACTCTCACCAGCAACATTTCCAGTGTTTAGTAGCCATACATGGCTATTGACTACAGTATTGGAAACTCTTCATGAGGGCTGAATATTCTAGAAAACAGCTTTGACCTTGATAATATGTTGAGCGTATTTCTTTCATTTATTATTCAACAAATATCTATTGAGAAATTTAATTTTGATGAATTGAACAGACTGAAAATAAAACATCCATATGGACATGGGAAAATATTTCTCCTCATGGGGCCCCAGAGTCTAACAGATAGACAGATAATAAAAAAAAAAAAAAAGATGAACTGTAGAATATAAAGTGTTGACAGTTCTAACAAGAAAATAAAGCAATATAAAGAAATAAAGGGAAATGAGAGGAGACTATTTGGGTGTGTGATATTTGAAGAAGTGAAATCTGTGGAAAGAAATTCAAGGTAAAGAGAAAACTTGGTCCAAGGACCCTGTTATGAAATCTCTGTCTCCAAGACAGTAAGGCCACTGTGATTAAATGGGCAGTAAGGACAGTGGAAGGGCAGGACAAAGGCAGAGAAAAAATCAGGAGGCAGATCATGTAGGAAGCACAACTCGGTATCTGTTTATTCTTGTGCTAATGGGAGTTTTTGAAAGAAGGCATGATGTGATCAAATTTACATGTTTAAGCCATCAGTTTAACTGTACTGATGGAAAATTAATTATAGAGGTACAAGATCAGGAGAGAAATTTATGTAAGTTTTTCAGAAACCATATTTATTAGGAATTTCCTCATCTAAATATGAAGCAAATTAAAATTATCAGATAAAGATAAGAATTAAGAGTATTCATTTAACCTTGAGGTCTGAAACGTTCTCACTGTATGATGGGTTTAGAAATAATTATACTTTCTTTTCTAAAAGTTTAAACTCAGCCATCGGTTTGCAAAGAATAGTATTTATGTAACTGAATGATTATGGATTATTTATTAATATAAAAGATTTATATTCAATCTATAAGCAAAACCTATGTAAAATCATAAATAGTTACAGATATTGGGATATACATACTTAAGGTGATTATATCTAACTACTGACAGCTCAGAAGGTGAAGGCTAATGGAAGGACAAGAAATGTTTCATCCCTCAGAGTGAAATGTCAATGGCTAATAGAAGTTTTAAAGTTGTTTAAAAGCACAAAAATAATTACTAAAGGGAAAAATGAAATTAAAACTAATAAAACTCAAGAAAAAGTTTTTTACTTAGTTAGGGAGTCAATTGATTCTAAGTCAGATAAGACACAAAATATCAGAGCCAGAAGAGAAAGCTTAGGGAAATGTGCCTATTATGCCTGTGGCCATGGGCTTGATCACTGGGACCAAATGAAAGATAAAAAGAAAAAAGAAATATAAGTCAAAACATATAACTTATAATTTTTATAACCCCTAGAAAAATAAACTAAAAAGGATAAATTCTCATATTTTTGAGAATCAAGTGTGAACTTTATAATAATGATAATTCTATCACCAAAACATATACAACATCGGGCTGGAGAGATGGCCTAGTTGTTAGGAGCACCGACTGCTCTTGCAGAGGACCCGGGTTCGATCCCCAACACCCACATGGCGGCTGAGAACCATCTTTAGCTCCAGTTCCAGGGGAATCCAGCACCCTCTTCTGACCTCCATGGCATTGCACGACATGAATGCACAAACCTACATGCAGACAGTACATTCATACACATAAAAATAAAATAAATAAATAAAAATTTTAAAAACCCTTAAAAAATAAAAAACATATAGAATAAAATTTAATTAACAAAATTATACATTTTAGTGCCTGAGTAAAAGAAGAAACAAAAGATAGCCTCAAATTGTATATCACACTAATAAAAACCCATCATATATAAGTCATGACAAAATTTTCACCCACTTTTTTTTCTAAAAGGAAAATCATTTATTTATACAGGACCATGTGTAGGAGAAAAATGATAACAATAATCTTTTTTTTATTATTACCATTATTAAACTTTTTCCATGGGTCACACATCATTTCTCGATCAAATCTAGAGTCACTTCCCCTTCCATGCCCCTATACCACCCAAGTCCCTGCACTCCGCCATACATGTCCTGCATCTCTCTCCAAGTCTCTCCAGAGATTTTTTTTTCAGTTCTTTTGTTGTTGTTCTCTCCAACTTGTATTGCTACATTATAGATAGATAGATAGATAGATAGATAGATAGATAGATAGATGATAGATAGATAGATAGATGATAGATAAATATATACATATATACACATATAACAAAAAGTTATATATATATATATATATATATACATAAATATACACATACATACATACATATATACATACACAGCAAAAGTGCAGGATTTATGGTTGGGGTTGCCAAGGAGGAACCTTCGAGCACTTCCTTAAGGAGAAGATGACATCTTTTAAGGAAAAAATAAAATCCTCCAATTCAAGTGATAATAGCAATATTTTATTGGATATGATCAATATAGAGATTTTTCTACTAAAAGTGCAAAAGTTTCAGAGGCTAAAATGAAAAGGGAAAATTTTTTCACATAAATTTATTTTATTTTTTTTATCAAATCTATACCTGTGTTCCCCCCCATTCCCCCACCCCACCAGAGTTCATGAATTCTGCCAAACAAGAAAAGGGAAAATTTATATGTTTCCATTATACTTTTTAAGTTCAATGCTGCAAACATAATCAGAGGTTATAACAGAAAAAAATATCACACACACACGTTCCAAGGAAATAGCTGCTATGTAATTTAGAGTCAGAAAAAAAAGGAAACCATTATCATTTCTAATGTCATCAAAAATGAGTATTGAGGAAGGACAGAGAAGTCTTTTGCCAACACAGATAGGATATGCATATCCAACCCTTATACCAAGGGAAAGTGTTTACAAAAAAGAAACGAGGACCTGAAGCAACCCTAAGGAGTCTCTCCCCAACACTCACTGATAATAAGACACATGAAGAAGTGAAAATGAATCAAAAACAATTCAAATAGTCAAACAGCGCCTAAATGTCCTCTCTATTAATGTGATGATGGCATCAGATTATAGAAGAAACTATAAATACTCAAGAAAAATTAACCCGAAGAAAAACATTAACTGTGCAGTTGCAGTGATAGTAACAGATCTATTATCACAAATGATAATTATAACTTATGATTACAGCTTTTGAACATAGAATTTAAGTTGGAATAATGATATTGCTCAAAAATTCTGATGAGCAATGTGTAAATTCTGTTTCCTTACTTATTCTGTGACAAGTCATAAACTTTCTGATGATAACAGAATATCAAAATGTACCTTGAGGGGCTGGAGAGATGGCCTAGCAGTTGGGAGCACCATCTGCTCTTGCGGAGGACCCGGGTTCGATCCCCAGCCCCTACATGGTGGCTGAGAACTGTCTTTAACTCCAGTTCCAGGAGAATCTGACACCCTCTTCTGACCCCTGTGGCATTGCATGACACGGGTGCACAAACCTACATGCAGATAGTACATTCATACACAAAAATTAAAAAAAATTATATATATATATATATATATATATATATATATATAGCCAAAGCTAATCAATAAAACGTTTTCTAACCCTAACACCAATCAAATCCTGGAAGCAAATTTTAATACTAAACCTATCTACCCAAAATCTCTTGATTTGAATGGGAAACCTAAGACTCCAAAGAATGATTCTACTAAAAATCAGATAGCTACTAAATCTGGCATTATATAAACACCATTATAATTCAAAGCATGGTCCTGTTCAATGATCACCAAAGATCAGTTATGTATACACATCTAGATTTGTTTAAAAATGTTATCTGTTAGGTCTCTTGGTGAGAAATAACATAAATTCATTTGTCATTGTTCTCATCAGAAGAGAATGTTCTGCTTTTTGGAATTAGAAGTGTGGGGTCATTTAATTGCAGATACAGTGTCTAAGTCTGTAATTTTTTTAAAAAATATAATATTCAGGGCTGGATGGATAGTGTGGCTGTTAAAAGCTAAGGCAAACAACCAAAACATAAATATAATATTCGGCTGATTTCAGTCTCTTCCCTGTTTTCTTCTAGAATGGCTTACTTTCAGGCAAACTATTGCTATGAATTCTGTCTTGTACTGATCATCTACAATTTTGATGAACAATGACCTTCAGTCCACTATAACTATAACAGAGAGCTAAATTTGAAACATACTGGCCTAATGAGTCACAGTCACAGATCTACCTCAGAATTTCAACAGAGATGCCTAGACTTCAGCTCTGCCCTGAACAAATAGAACCTGAATTAACTGAATGAAAGGATTTTTAAAAGAAAAAAAAATCAATGTATTCTTCTAAGACTAAAAGAAAGTGGATTTCAGACCAGTCAAACCAGATGTCTACTGTGTTCATTTTGATTCATTTTCAAGTCTACAGATGACTTCACATCTGGCACACATTGCAGTGCTGAAGAAAGAACATTGAGACTGGAAGCAAGAACATCTAATTTTGTGACCTTCAATAATTGCCAAAACTTTCCCAGCCTCCTACACATATAAATTATGTTTTATAATATAGTCAACATTCTAGCCCTAGAAATGATTTGATGGAGAAAAAAGAGCTCAATAAACAAAGGCTTATGAGAAAAAATAAATCCAGACTTGACTTTTACACACTTCAGAGAACATCACAGAGTACAATAGAAGAAATTCATCAATAACGTCTCCAAATTAAGGTCAATAATAACTTTTTAAGTACTATGAATATTTAACATAATAAAATTTTGAAAATTCCTGGCACGACGTTGGCCACTCTTGTAGGCTAAATTAGATATGATGGGAGGGCATGTTGATTTGTTCCCTTTAACACAGATACAAATAGTGAAGATGAAGTCTTACTGGATTAGAATGGAAGATTAATCTAACATAGCAAGTCCTTATAAGAAGAGAGAGGTACACATAGAGATGACAATGGGATGTAGAGAAGACACAGTAACCACATAAGTATGGATGAAAGAGTGGAGTGAGGTTTCCACAAGCCAAGTAATTTGTAATTCGCTGTCAGCTAAAGCTGACATAGAGCCTAAAGTAGGACCACTTCCACTGATAATTTTATTTGGATCTTCTAGACAATATACCTTGTGAAATAATAACTTTCTGTAATTTTGAGCCAAATAGGTCAATACAGTTTGTTACAGCAGCCTTGAAAGAATAATACAGGCTCATTAGAATCAATCATAGTTAGTTAAACTAAACATATTCCATCTTGATTTTTCTAAAATATGGTATTAATCTCATATTTAAGTCTGTTGACATTTGTGCCATTTTAAAAATAAAAATAGTAAGTAGCCATTGAATCAGCACTAGTCATCTCATCATGTCTCTGTGACACTGCCCACTTTTGTCCATTCCCTTCTAGAAAGCCTCTCTTGCCTCCTTGTATTCCTCACTCTTCTAGGGCTCCTTCTTTTGGCTGACTAGTTATTTGCTATGTTTAGCATGTTCTCTTAATCTGACCTAAAATGCTGGTAGAATACAATATTTAGCACCATCCAGAATGCCAAAGACATAGTCACCACCAACATCAGTCTTCTGTGCTTCCAGAAATACAATGGCTGCTTATATTTCTCCATCTAGACGTCAAATACATAGCTTAGGCTGAACACATAGCCAGAAAAGAAGACAATGAAGTAACTGGATCAATAGTCTACAGAACTAGTAAAATGAATTGAGGCAAAATGTGGACAAAGGTGATCAGGACACATGGCCACTCCCCCAACTAGATGAGAATGAATGATGGCTTTTCAGGTTGAGCTGAGGAGATAAAGAAAGAGTGTGTAGGCCACATGTTCAGCATGCAAGGTACTCAAAGAATGACTGATCTCAATAAAGATTACCTCAGTTGCCATCTAATTCCTCCTATCAGTCAAATAAAAGTTCATTAAACTAGGCAGCACACAGTGTCCCCTCTCTTGGGATGACATTCCCACTCTAGAGCTTGTACCGATTTTCCTTAATAAATTTACTTCCATTCTGCTCATTCCTTGTCTGCTTTTCTTATTCTATTTGAGCATGAAATAATGAACCTACAAACAACTGGCTACAGGTAGCTTGGATGACTATGATTGCCTGACACTCTAGAGCTAAAGGTTAAGATTGCCAGCTTCAAAAAAGGCTCTGTCAAACTCAAAAAAAAAAAAAAAATTATGACAACATCTCTTAGAGCTTACTGGGTGTGTATTGGTAAGGCAAGTACTTTAACAACCAGAAAGATTTTTAAAAATTTTCTCTCTATCATATTTTACAGTATATTTTAAAACATTTTTTATCCCTACCTCTACTTTCACTGCCTGCCAAATCGTCCTTTGAATGACTGGAGGAATGAACTTTGAAAAACACAAAGCAGATAATATCCACCCCCATGCTTTAAAAATCTCCAAGGCTCCCTACAGTCTGATGGGAAGAGTCCAAGTTCTTTGGCCAAACACTCAAACCCCCCATTGATCTGGAACTTGCTTCCTAGTTAGGATGGTGATTGCTAATCACTGTGCATGTTCCCAATGACCATACTCTACAGAGCAATTCCTTCTGCCTGGAATGTCTTTCAGCTCTCTCTGTGGTAAATTCCTGACCTTTTCAAGTTGCATCATGAATGCCAACCCATAGTTTTCTTTTGTCTCTATTATACTCTACTCAAATGACTATTATTAAAGAAAAATTTATTCCTGGCATTTGTTAAAGATGGAAAGGCAAAGCCGAGTGTGGTGGTGCATGCCTTTAATCCTGGCACTCAGGAGGCAGAGGCAGGTGGATCTCTGTGAGTTCAAGGCCAGCCTGGTCTACAGAGTGAGTTCCAGGACAGCTGGAGTAATAGGTTGATCCTGTTTCAAAAAGACCAAAAAAAAAAAAAAAAGTCAAATTTTCTCCAAGGAAGACCATAGTGAAATATAGAGAGAGAGCATAGCTAGTAAAGTGTGCCATGACAGAGAAAGAGTGGCAGCTCTGTCAAAGATAGGTAGAAATTGATGACTAAGGAGCAAGCTGGGGTCAGTGGATAGAAAACAATTAAGAAGTATCAAGGCTGAATATGATTGTTCATTAAGGCGGGCCAGAGCAATACTGCAGGGAATCCGATTCTAAAGATAGTGGCCGGGAGGGGGTGGGGGGTGGGTGTGGGTGTGGGTGTGGGGGTTGTTTCTTTGCTCAACTAACTAAGCAGAATTTTTCCTCAAACTGATATCTATAGAAAGGAAAAGAGAGGACTGAAGGTCCAAAATAGTCAGAGGGACTCAGGAGCTTGTCTAAAGTTTTAGCTTTAATCCTAGCACTTGGGAGGCAGAGGCAGGCGGATCTTTGTGAGTTCAAGGCCAGCCTGGTCTACAGAGCGATTTCCAGGACAACAGCTGGGGCCACAGGGAGACCCTGTCTCGAAAAAAAAAAAAAAAAAAAAAAAAAAAAACACAGTACTTATCCTTAGCACATCTAGAACTATGTTGCTTCTATTTGTGTGTGTGTGTGTGTGTGTGTGTGTGTGTGTGTGTGTGTGTGTTGGTCTTCCTAGTTACGTAGCAGAGACAGGGATTCTCCCTAGTGAATGTCAGAATGTGGTACATTAGTGCTCAATAAATGTCTGCTGAACTAATGAATAATGAAAACAGAAAGAACTAACTAGGTATAAATATTGAAAGAGTCCCATAGCTCACTTCAGCGAAGTAATTCACTTGAAAGGATATAAAGCATTGAGTCTGCAGTCCTCGGGAATTATTAAAAGTGCACACTCTTGCTTTGATTCTGCTCAGCCACGTGTGTAGGTGATTTCGGGATAATCTCTACAAGAAATGAAGTAAGAGTGGCCTGGAGAGATGACTCAGTAGTGAAGAGCACTGGATGTTCTTGAAGAAGACCTGGGTTCAAATTCCAGTGTTCACATAGCAGCTAAATCCATAACTCCAGTTCCAAATCCCTCTTCTGTCCTCTGCAGGCATTGAACAACACAGGTGCATTTGCACACATGCATGCAGTACATGCATACACATAGAATCAAAACTAAAAAGCAAAAAAATAAAATACTTTCAATAAAAAGTTTAATAAATTTTTAAAAATCAAGCTGAGAGCTGGTTCAGTAGGGAAGAGCACTGGCTACTCTTGAGGACCCAGGTTCAGTTTCCAGCACCTAACAATTGTCCATACTCCAGTTTCAGGAAATCCAGTGCCCTCTTCTGGCCTCCATGGGTTTGCATGCACACAATGCTCTTACACAAACATGGGCAAAAATACTCATACACATAAAATAAAAATAAACTAACATTTTTGAATATGTTCAATGGCAAAAAAAGTTAGAAATGAGACTTTTAGAGGAAATTCTTATTCTGTGTGTATACATTAAAAACTGAATTCAAATTATAAATGTAATTTCTGTATTTTCTGGTACTTCAGTTTTCAGTATGCACATGAAAATGTACACACTTTTTTAGAAAGTAAATCTGCTACCTTCTTAGTACATGTTCTGTCTACATAGTTACTGGCTCGCATATATTTTTTCTTTTCTGGGTTGCAGGACTGGGGATGAGTGAGAGTAGCCATCATGGTTTTCATTAGTTCACTCTGTTAAATTGTACCTGAAAGTATAAAAGAAGTCCCAAGCAGAATCCACCAGCACCATTGCCAGACTGTGCTATTAATTCTTATTTTTACTTCTATTGCCTCACAGAAATTTTTATTTTTAGCCCACCTGACTGCCACCAAAGATCTTGTACTTTAACTAAAGTTAGTGTTAAGTAGACTATAATGTTGATGACATGGAAACAAATCTGAGAGGTTTAAAGAACTGAATTATATGAAGAAAAGGAGCCATGAAAATGGAATGATGAGATGCCAGGGATTTATCTGATCCTGCTAGGACACAGTTTGAAAACACTGAAGGTAGGGAAGCAGTGTGAAGGGAGGTCCCAGGGCAGGGCCATTCCTGTATCTTGAGATGGGCTCACCTGGATCATCCTTAAGTATAAGGTTTATATAGAGAAGAATTAGTATTTAAATTTTTAAAGCGAGTGAGACCAATATATGAAGTATCTTAAAAGCTAAACAAGAATGTTGTTATCTCTAAATGCAATAGAAAGTTCTGAAGTATGTATAGTGACAATTCTGCCAGAAGGGAATGTATGCAGAAATTCTACATTAAGCTAGAGGCTATATTCAGGCTAGATTTCTACTAGAAATGATAGACTCTAGATATTATAATGTACCAGAAAAGAAGTCACGTTCCAATTCTAGTAAAGAGGTTGAGAGAAAAGTTAGACAAAAACTGTCCTCAGTTACCAGGGAGAGAAAACAAGTTTGAAATTAAAACTTAAATTCAGAGGTGGTATCAGAGATAGACAGAATTGTACACATGGTTGTCAGTATACAGGGACATATCATACATGTCACTGCAAGGAGTTCTCACTGAAGGAAGCAATCTCACTTTTGCAGAATATTACTACCAGGTTATTACAGACCTAGAAACCCAATTAACCCTAATAGAGAAGGAATGAAGCAGAGGGACCAATTAGTAGACTCTTGGAGTAGTCAAAATTAAGAGTAGTAAGGGCCAGAGGTGAGATGGAGACAGATTGTAAGGATGACATGAAGAACATTCCAGAGAGAAATACTCCTTTAAAAAAGCTACAAAGTTAATGAAAAACTACCTTTGAAAGAGTTGCATATGTCAGGCAATTTCTCCAAAAATTAAGTGCTAATTGATAGAGTCTAAAGCTGACAGGTAAGCTAAATTCTGATACTTTTGGAAAAGTCATGAATTAGCTATTCTGTTATCATCTCAAATTCCATTTTTTCTTATTATTTCATGAAGCTGTAACCTTTGCAGGACAAAGTCATACATATGTCATAAATCTATTTCCCAAGGACCAAAGGAGAATCTGCTTTGAAATGCCTAGTGAAACTCTTCCTTCTGTTTCATACCACAGATGCACACTAGACGCAATTTTTTTTCTTACTCTGCCTCACCAGGAATTTGCCGTAAAGAACTTTTAATTGAGATTGAACATTAAAGACCTACAAAGAGGTGAACCCTTAGCTCATAAAAGACTAATTGTAACTCTACAGAATTTATGAACATCAAGGTCAATGTGAAATGTAGGTCAAAGATTCTTGCTTGCAAAGCTCTGGACAGGGAGCCCACCATAACAATGGAAAGCACACTGGCAGCTTTTCAACACACCTCTGCTGTCACTCTGTTATAAAACTGTAAGGTTATTATAGTCCAGTCAGGTATGCTTCTCCCTCAGCTGACATTTTATGTATATATGCAAGTTAGCTTCTTTAAATTTTATTTATTTATTTTTATGTGTATGTACTGTCTGCATGTAGGTTGGTACACCTGTGTTGTGCAATGCCACGGAGGTCAGAAGAAGGTTTCAGATTCCCCTTGAACTGGAGTTAAAGACAGTTCTTAGCCGCCACGTGGGTGCTGGAAATCGAACCTGGGTCCTCTGCAAGAGCAGTTGGTGCTCTTAACCGCTGAGCCATCTCTCCAGGCCTGCAAGTTAGCTTTTCAACTTGGCAATTTATCTAAAGTAGAAGCTCTCTTACAGCAAAAAATCTATTGTTCCGATTAATACTCGCATCACTTGAAACACTGAATGCACAGTTGCTTCTTTTCCTGCTTTCTGATTTGATTACTGATGGTGTCCCAATGTGCTTATTGGGTTATATAGCACTGTTGGTAGCATGAGATCTAAGCCAGGTAATGGAGTACAATAAAAAAAAAAGAAAGTCTACCCAGTTGTTGGCCTTCTGGTTCCTAGAGATTAAATTTATGAAAAGAACTTGTGTAGCCTTATGTTCTTCTTCCCTGTACCTGGAGCAACTGCAGAACCGCTGCCAGGTCCCAGCTTCTGCAGGGAGGGGGAGGGAGAAGATACCCGGGAGCCCAGAGAGAGACGGACTCAATAATGTGACTGGAGAATATTTCACGGGAGGAAATATCTCAGTTTTATTGGCAAAAGTCAGTATCTTTTACACCAAAACTACCATGCTCTGGGGTGGAAATGGGGGTCAAGGGAGGTGTGAGCCACCATGGCTCTTACCAACTAAACCCCCAGGTGTGTATTGGTAGGTAGGAAGTGTGACATCTTATCTGCCCAGTACATCAAAGGGAAGCCTTAGGGTATGGGATCTCACTTGGCAAGCAGGGGTCCCACCTTATCTTGGCTCCAAAGAAGCTGTCAGAACAGTAGGTCCAGATCCCACGGAGCTCAAGCCAGAGTCTTATGCTGACAAACTCGTGTGACACATTTTTATAAAGATTCTCACTGCTGCTGGATAGCTGGCTCAAGACGCTGACTAGCTTTGTTGATGTGATTTCCTCTTGTCCTATAATTGCTGTGTGTCAGATACTGTAGTACACAGTACACATTGCCATTAATCCTCACACAAAATGCATGAAAGAACGAAAGAGAGAGAGAGAGAGAGAGAGAGAGAGAGAGAGAGAGAAAGAAAGAAAGAAAGAAAGAAAGAAAAAGAAAGAAAGAAAGAAAGAAAGAAAGAAAGAAAAAAAGAAAGAAAGAAAGAGTCCTCTAACTCAGGTGATATGTGTACGTTTATATTTATGTATATATATGTATATATTTATGTATGTGTGTATATATATATATATATATATATATATATATTGAAGCAATACAAATTGGAGAAAAAAATGGAATTTCCATGTTAAAATATCACTGTATTTTAATGATTTTTTTTGGTAACACGAGTTCCATTTATGTTACTTTGATGCTATGTGTACTCTAAAGTTCAACTTAAAATAAAATAAAATAAATACAGAGCTAATTATTATTCATTTTCTTATTTATTTGTTGGGGGGGAGGAAAGGGTTTATTTGGCTTACATGCATAGTCAATCATCAAGGAAACCAAGGCAGAAAATCAGTTCAGGAGCCTGGAGTGCAGGCCATGCAGGATAGCTGTTTAATGGCTTCCTATTTGATCTGTGCTCAGCCTGCTTTCTTTCCCTCACCCCCCCCAAAAATAAATATATATAAATGTTTTCTGCATCTGAGAAATGTAAATTTTTATTGAATAGTTGTGTATTTCATATAGAACATCACAATCAACCTTAATCATCTTTATACACTTTTACCCACTGGGACCCTCCACCACTAACATGTCACCATAGGCCTTAACACAGATGACAGAATTCATTCATTCTGTCATCTGTGTTAAGGCCTATGGTGACATGTTAGTGTCCCCAGACCTTCTTAGTCAGGCTATTTAGATTCCTTCCTGCTAGGATCAGCTCTTTCTCACCCAGAAGTAATCAGCTGCCAATAATATTTCAACTAAGATTAGGGCTTGTTGCCCATTTCCACAGTTCTGTGCTGGGATGTTTTCTTCTTTCTTTTTTTTTTTTAATCTTTTTGAGACAGGATCTCCCTATATCCCCAGCTGGCCTGGAACTTAATATGTAGACCAGGCTGGCCTTAAAGTCACAGAGATCTGCCTGCCTCTGCCTTCTGAGTGCTGGATTATTTCTAAAATAAAGATACTTAGGAAAGTTAAGTCAGCACTCTTGATATCACATAAATACTATGGTATCAAGAGTGACTCTATCCCTGACACCAAAGCTCTTGTTCTCCTGGGCTGATCAGGCCAATTTTGCTTTCATCCAACAATTGGTTTTTTATGTTTTTGAGTATTGCCATTTTATTTATTTTTATTGGTATATACAAGGAGATAGGTTACATAGTGACAATGTTCTTCATGTGTACCATAACTATATACCCAATGGACTCGGCTCAACCTTATTTTGGCACCACCCCTATTACTTCTCCCCAAATAATTTTCATGTTATGCTTTACATATTCTGCTTCCATATTAGTCCAACTATATTCTATTTGCATATAGCCTATGTTCCACATATGAGAAAAGCCATGCAGGATATGATTTTTCTGCATCTGAGTTCAATATGATGGTCTGTAATTCTACCCATTTTCTTGCAGATAACACAATTTCACTCTTTTTTATTGAATAAAAATATATATCATATTTTCTTTAGTTATTGAGGGACATCTAAGCTGACTCTACACCTTGGCAATTGTGAACAGTAAGCTATCAAGAAAAGCATGGGGTCTCTGTAGTATGATAGCTTAGATTCCCCTTGGGTGTATTCTCACAAGTGATATAGAGTTTATCTGTAGATGTTTACTAATTTCAGTACTGATTTTCATAGAGGCTATACCAGTTTTCTTTTTTTTTTTTTTTTTTTT